>JAAGEH010000289.1:4780044-4819065 GCA_011751065.1 Lasiurus cinereus | reverse complement strand
TCCTCCTCCTCCTCCTCCTTCTTCTTCTTCTTCTTCTTCTTCTTCTTCAAGAGTACCTTTCAGCATTTCATATAATACTGGTTTGGTGTTGGTGAACTCCTTTAGCTTTTTCTTATCTGTGAAGCTCTTTATCTGACCTTCAATTTTGAATGATAGCTTTGCTGGGTAGAGTATTCTTGGTTGTAGGTTCTTACTATTCATCACTTTGAATATTTCTTGCCATTCCCATCTGGCCTGCATCATTTCTGTTGAGAAATCAGCTGACAATCGTATGGGTGCTCCCTTGTAGGTAATTAACTGTTTTTCTCCTGCTGCTTTTAATATGCTTTCTTTGTCTTTTGCTCTTGGTATTTTAATTATGATGTGTCTTGGTGTAGTCCTCTTTGGATTCCTTTTATTTGGAGTTCTGTGCACTTCTTGGACATGTAAGTCTATTTCTTTCACCAGGTAGGGGAAGTTTTCAGCCATTATTTCTTCAAATAGGTTTTCAGTATCTTGCTCTCTCTCTTCTTTCGGCATCCCCATAATTCTGATGTTGGTACGCTTGAGGTTGTCCCAGAGGCTCCTTATACTATCTTTACATTTTTGGATTCTTTTTTCTTATTCATTTTCCAGTTGAGTGTTTTCTGCTTCTTATATTTCAAATCTTTTTTTTAAATATATTTTATTGATTTTTTACAGAGAGGAAGGGAGAGGAATAGAAAGTCAGAAACATTGATGTGAGAGAGACATCAATCAGCTGCCTCCTGCACGCCCCACACTGGAGATGTGTCCGCAAGCAAGGTACATGCCCTTGACCGGAATCGAACCTGGGACCCTTCAGTCCGCAGGCCGACGCTCTATCCACTGAGCCAAACCGGTCTTGGCTTATATTTCAAATCTTTGACTTGACTCTTGTGATCCTCTAGTCTGCTGTTAGGTCTCTGTATAATATTTTGTATTTCAGACAGTGTATGTTTAATTTCTAGTTGGTCCTTTTTCATCTCCACTTGGGTCTCGCTAAATTCATCCATCTTTTCTAGGAAATTCTTGAAAAATTTTATAATCGTGGCTTTAACTCTTTATCCAGTTTGTTTTCTTTCATTTCTTTCGTTTGTGATCTGTTCCTTTGTCTCTGCATTTTCCCTCCTTCCCTGAATTGGTAGAGTAACTTTGTGTGCTAGATGTCCTATATGGCCCCGTAGCTCTGCCTTCCCAGTTACCTGAGGTGGACACTCTTCATGCACCCCTTTGTGGACTGTGTGTACAGCCTTGTTGTAGTTAAGTCTTGATTGTTTTCGGTATCACTGGGTGGAATTTATCTCCAGGCCAATTGACTGTGAGAATCAGCTGTGTCTACGCCAGGAGAACTTCTGTGTTGGAGTCAGCCTTATGAGACAAGACTGACTCAGCTTGGATGGAGAGGATGCTCAGGGCTGAGCAGACAGCTTTGGCTTCCTGTCAGTCCTGCCCTATGAGGCCCCTGGGTCTCAATGTCCCTTGGTAATTGCTGCATCCTTCTCTGAATGCACTTGTGCATATACCTTCAGACCTCTTCCTTTCATGGCTCTCCTGAGTTTCTGTGTGCTTCGGGGACCTGTATGAGTCTGTATCCCTAGGGCCTTGCCTAAAACTGGTTCAGTGCAGTCGGAACTGGAGTTCAGCGCAGTTGGGAGGTTTGGTCTTTCTGTTGCTAGCAAAAACCAGCAGCACAATCAGCAGTCAGTCCTCTCTGCGTGTACTTGTGCACGTGCCTCCAGACCTCTGCCTTTCTTGGCTCCCCTGAGTTTCCATGCACTCCTCTCTTTTTCCGACAGTCCAGACTCCCCCAGTATGAGTCTTGCCCAGAACTGGGGTTCAGTGCAGTCAGAACTAGAGTTCAGTGCAGTAGGGAGTTTCTGTCTCCCTCCCACTAGAGGAAGCCAGCCAGGCACTCTGCCACCCATCCTCTCCATGTGCATGTCTCCGTACCTCAGCTTTTTGCAGCTCCTCTGAGTCTCCATGAGCTCCTCTCTTTCCTTCTAGTTGTAGATTTTCCACTCAGCCAGATTTCCTGTGGTTCTGGATGATGACCGTTCTCTCTTTTAGCTGTAGTTTTGAAATTATTGTGTGAGGCAGCAGTTTAGATATTCACCTATGCTGCCATCTTGTTTTCCAGACTTAATATATTTTTTTAAGTTTCCTGTTTTAATCATATGAAAACTGTAAAAAGTTACTCTAATGGACTTTGCTAAATGTTATTTACTTCTTCACTACTTCTTCTTTCTCCACTATTTCATTCATTATAAAAAATATGCTAATGCATGGAAGGAAAGTGCCAATTGATAGTTCTATTAAAAATTAAGAACATGGTATTTGGGAATAAAAGTTGAAATGTTGCAGGAAAAAAAAGGAGAGATTAAACTTAGCTCAAAGCCTTGTCCAGCACTGGACAGAGTGCTCTTTTGTTTTAAGCTAGCTTCCTAGATGCATTCCTAAATTTTGCAAAATTTTTAAATGAGAGACTGGGGGGGTGGAAAGGCAGAAATGAGATTTTTCTAATAGTACTTGAGAGTGGATTTCCATTTTACAGGATCACCATATGTCTCTCCACCCCCACATCCTGCTTGCTTTGGGAAATTTAGTATATTGCCTGGCGCATTTCTTTTCCTAATTAAATTAAAGGCATACTTAATAGACTAATAATAAATACATTAAACCAAACAAAAAAATGACAGAAACAAACTACATTAAACAGATAACATCATTGACTACCCTTTAAAATTATTTTTGCTAAACTAGGGCCCCAAGGCATCATATGGTAATTTTTTAAACAAAGCATCAGAGAGTTCCTCTGTGAGAGAGCTGATGGCTCCACTCTCTATAGCTGTGCTTGAATCTCTTGACACCAGAAACAGAGGATCCAGCAGAGCCTTAGGTATTACAGATTTTTGATCCCTAATACAAATTTGGCATTTTGCAATTTGAACAAGAAACCACATATTTAAAAATGACAATGGCACTCTTTTTCCTTGAGCCTGATTTAAGAAAGTGCCTTTTGATATTTCAATTTCTTTATCCTTGAGCATACAAGCTAAAAATTTAAAATTATATTTTTGCCTTTGAACTGAATTCTTCCCCATTATAGTCTGGCTTGAAACAAAAGACTTTCCCACTCAGGCAGGCTTGCAACTTCCTAGGCTTGGTATGGGCTTTATGCACAGTTAATCTCCTCACTGAATTCCTCATTTTACCAGTAAATCCTTCTTTCTTTGCTCAGATGAAATCTTCTTCTCCAGATGTCCCTGTCTTGGGGAGCCATTAATTCCAGAGTGATTCACAGCATCTATTAGGGTTCAAGAATCTGGAAAGAGGCTGTGCATAAATTAATAAAGAGGCTAGAGAAGAAATACGAATTTGGAAGGCATTTTGGGAGAGCCAGAGGAGGTTTAGTTCTAGTAACTAAGTCCTCCAAATCTCTGGGCCCAGGGTTTTTTATTCTCACATTTTTCTCTATAGCTAAGCAGATATACATATCAAAGGTAAGGTTTGGTAAACAGTAAAGTATTATCAGATTGGGGGAATTGCCCTCAGCTCTCTGGCAGCAGGCGATAACATGCAGATCTGCAGCCCTGCTGAAGCCCCAAGTTCCATCAACCTTTTGATGAACTTCTTGCATTTATGACCTGCTGCAATTAGCCTCCAGCAATTAACCAATTGTTAAATTGCTTAAATTCTAAATGTTTAAATGCTAAAATTATTGACCAACTCAAATTTGCTTAATATTATGCTAATAATGTTATGTTACTAATTTTACTAAAACTTCAATCCTCCTTTAACTCCAGGACCTGGAATTTTATGGTGTTTATGTCTTCTGGAAGATTTTTAAAAATATATATATATATTTTATTGATTTTTCATAGAGAGGAAGGGAAAGGGATAGAAAGCCAGAAACATCGATGAGAGAGAGACATCGATCAGCCGCTTCCTGCACGCCTCCTACAGGGGATGTGCCCACAACCAATGTACATGCCCTTGCCGGAATCGAACCTGGGACCTTTCAGTCCCCAGGCTGACGCTCTATCCACTGAGCCAAACTGGTTTCGGCTGGAAGATTTTTTTTTAAACAAAAATCTTTCACTTACTTTTAAGTAACATTTTTAACAGTTTTTGTTTTAGGCTTTTAAACATTATTTTCTAGACTTTTTGCATTTGGAGGAACTTTAAAAATGGAACAAGCTTATTTTCAAAGTCTATTTTCCGATGGATTTACTTTACTTATTGATGAATCCTTGATTAACCTTAGATTTCTACATTCATGTTTGATAGACTTAGCAAACATTTTTATTCTCCATCTGGCTCAGTGGATAGAGCGTCAGCCTGCAGACCAAAATCCTGGGTTCAGTTCCAGTCAAGGGCATGTACCTCGGTTTCAGGCTTCTCCCTGGCCCAGGCGTTGGTCAGGGCACATGCAGGAGGCAACCAATCAATGTGTTTCTCTCACATCTACATTTCTCTCTGTCTTTCCCTCTCTCTTCCACTCTCTCTAAAAAAAAGATAAATGAAAACATATCCTTGGTGAAAACAATAAAACAGAACAAAATTCAAACAGAGCTGACAATAACATATGCTTACATCTGTCTTGCTGCAATTTAAGGACCATGCACATCATGCACAATGATATTTTTGCCTTTGAACTGAATTCTTCCCCATTATAGTCTGGCTTGAGACAAAAGACTTTCCCACTCAGGCTTCTTTATCCCTTGCATTCCAAGAACCACAAAACTTTGTGCAGAGGGCAATGCCAGCTCGTGTTTCAGAGGAACAGGTGATTTCCACCTGGTACCTGTGGATGCCAGATTGGATTCTGAAGTAAGGTAAGATGGATGGGCTGAGAATGAAACATTCGTAGGTGGACAGAGCACCCATAGTTTCTATCAGAGCCACTGGAAACCATCACAAAGAAACCTTTATGCTAAAGAATAAAACTGGACACCCTCAGCAAATGCAGCGACTTCAAGCAGTTTATAGAATTGCCAAGTTAATAAGAAGTATGGCTTGTGTCAAACAAGATAGCCTGGGCCAAGTATTTGAAGATGCTTTTGATGTATTGAGGCAACATTCAACTGGAGATCTTCAGTACCCACCAGATTGTGAAGACTGCATGCATTTCATCAACCACTGTTCTTATGTCAAAGAAAATACCAGCTACTATGTCGTATGCTGCCTCCAGAGCAACCTGACTACAACTGGCAAACAGTAATAAACCATCCTGTGGGCCTCTGTCTTGAAGGGAATATTCCTCAATCTCTGCAGAACATCCCTTAAAATCAGTTGGTACAACCTCCTGTTCTCCAGCTAAAGAGAGGAAAAGCAGGAAGAAGTTCCAACTGTTTGAATACCTTCATGAATCTCTGTGTAATCCCAAGATGGCATCTTGTATTCAGTGGATAGATAAAACCAAAGGCATCTTTCAGTTTGTATAACAAAAAAAAAAGAAAGAAAGAAAAACTTTCCCAACTTTGGGGCAAAAGAAAAGGCAACCAGAAGACCATGACTTATCAGAAAATGGCCAGAGTGCTGAGGAATTATGTAAGAACTGGGGAAATCACCAAAATCCAGAGGAAACTAATTTACCAATTCAATGAGGCTATTCTCCAAAGACTCCACTTTTTTTTTTTTTTAGAAAGTATGTCTTTTATTTTTTGACCATCAGATTGCAGTTAAAGCGTTGTTTTTATCATTGTGAAAGCCCATTTATATGGAGATGCTCATCAACTTACAGTGGGGTGATGATAACACTGTACTAAGTTGGAAATGTAAGTCGCACATTCACTTAATATATTTAACATAATGAACATCGTAGCCAGGGCTAGCCTACCGCCAACGTGCTCAGCACAGGCTGTCCAGAAAATGCTGGCAGAGCAGTACATTGTAGTGTTTGTTGTTTACCCTCATCGCCCCCTGACTGGGCGCTGTGGCTGGTTGCTGCTGCTACATCACAAGAGGGTATCGTGGTGCCTACTGCTGGCCTCACACTTTGTATGTAGTATAGTTTCTACTGGATGTGTAATATTTTCACATCGCTGTAAAGTTTCACCATTGTAAGTTGGGGACTGTCTGTATGTTTAAAGAGAATAAAAAACAACCCTGGATAAGGGGTTTCAAAAGATAAAACCACTTCTTCTGAGATATCGGAGAATGTACATTCCAGATGTTCACCTCTCATCCTTAGCCTGTCGGTCTCCGCATGATCCGGAGTAAACTCATCATTGCCTTGCCTTCAGAGGCCTCTTCTTTTATAGTATTTTCTGTATTGTTATGAGGCACTGCCACCCTCCAACTCGAGGCCTGAGAGTCAGTCTTGCTTCTACCCTCTTCCTCATGTCCGATTTTCAATGGGTATCAAGTGCTCTGAATCGACACGAAATCCAATTGCCACCCCTCTTTCTCCAGTGCTACTTTCTCAGTTTGAACCTCAGTGTTTGTCACATGGATTATGGCCATTGAATGAAAGCTGACTTACTGACTCTAGTATTGTCCCTCCGTATTCCAACAGGGAGATCTTTCCGAAATGCAAATCTGTTGCTTAAAATGTTGGTGACATGCCTCTAGCTTCAGGATCTCGTCCTTTCTTATCGCTCCAGTTTCGTTTCTTGTAGCTTACACCACTGTGTGAGCCATGCTGGAAACGTTGCAGGTCCCTTGGCCATGTACTGAGGCTTTTGACCCCCAAACTTTTCCACATGCTATTCTTTACCTAGCAAAATCTCCCTACCTTCCCTGGCTCCTTTAGAACCATTCTGGAAATCTCTATGACCCCTACTAGAAACATCGGGGCATAAAACCAACCAATAATATCTACCATTTTAATTGAGGATGATTTTGTTAGAATTTTTAAGTTTCTAAAAACAATGTTCGAGTTATTTATGATTAGAACACTATTTTTCTCTTTTTTGTTGTTGTTCTAACAATTGACATTTAAACACTCTTAAAAGTATAGCAATATTTTTCTATGAATAAGAATGAAAGAAGAAAACCACTTTCCTAGATTCAGCTGTGTCCAAGGGGTTTTCTTTTCCAAGAGAAGAGCTTTATTTTTCATTTTTATTTCAACCTTTTAATATTAAACAATTATTTAAAATGTAGATGAACAGGATTTCTTCATTTACAGAGAGATCATATAAATTACATGCATATCATCACATTATTATTGGACTTATTCAGGAATGGGAAAACCACTGGCATATTCCTTGGATACTTTTATTGTGAATGAAGTCATTGAATAGAATAAAAAGCATTAAATTAATAATATATAACTCATTAATTGTAATTTTTGGTGCTTTTAACCTAAGTTGGTATTAACCCCTCCTTGTTTAACATATTCACAATATGACCTATGAAGAAAAGACAGAGAACATTATTTTCTACTAGAGGCTCAGTAGAAATTCATGCACCGAGATGGGGGTTGTCCTTTAGCCTGGCCTGTGCCCTTTCGCAGTCTGGGACCCCTTGGGGGATATAGCAGTGTGCCAAGTGGTAGGTGGCCAGGGATCCCGAATTGGGGCTGGGCACTGCTCGTGCTCATCATGGTCCATTGCAACTACTGCTGCGGAGACCGGAGAGGCTCCTCTGTGGCACCTGTGCTCACTAGCCATAAGCCTGGCTTCTGAGTTGGCACTCCCGCTGTGGGAGCACACTGACCACCAGGGGCCAGCTCCTGCATTGAGTGTCTGGTTGTTCTGGTCGTTCTGCCATAATGGTCACTTAGGCTTTTATTATATAGGCTAGAGGCCTGGTACATTTGTGCACCAGTGGAATCCCTTAGCCTGCCCTGTGGGATCGGGCCAAAACTGGCTCTCTGACATCTCTCAAGGGGTCCCGGATTGCGAGAGTGTGCAGGCCAGGCCGAGGAACCCCACTTGTGCACGATCAGGGCTGGGGAGGGACGTAGGAGGTTGGCCAGCTGGAGAGGGACCGCAGGAGGGCTCCAGGGCATGTATGGTCAGTCTCACACAGTCCCTATCAGCCGGAGCCTAGCAGCAAACTAATCTGGTTGGAGTGTCTATGCCTGGTGGTCAGTGCACATCATAGCTAGTGGTTGAGTGGCCTTATCATATCATTAGCATATTATGCTTTGATTGGTTGAACACCCGACTTTGCATATTAGGCTTTTATTATATGGGATTAGGATAAACAGGCATTAAACTAATTTAACATAAAGTGGTTGATAAAAATATAAAACTCTTGTTCAAAAGTACTAAGTTGAAGTTCAATAAAAATATGGAGGTAGGTACAGCATCTCTCAGCATGGTGCTTTGTTGATGCACTCTGTTATTCATTAGGCTGCTTTCCTAATTAGGACACAGAATAGCTTTCTGTTATTGTCATTTATCATTACGATTTTCTGGGATTTCGGGATTATGAAAAGTGCAAATGGTAATTTCCAGTTACCATGGCTGTTTGCACTGGTTTGAGTAATCCTGCTGAAGAACTGTTTAATCTATAGTTAACAAAGAGCATGAGAATGCTTTCTGAATGTTTTTTCTTCTTAGGCACTAAGAATTTAAATCAGTGGTTCTCAACCTGTGGGTCGCAACCTGTTTTCTGATGGTCTTAGGTTCTACAGCAGTGACCCACAGGTTGAGAACCACTAGCAGGGTCGCCTAAGACCATCAGAAAACACAGATATTTACATTATGATTCACCATAACACGAGGAACTGTATTAAATGGTCGCGGCATTAGAAAGGTTGAGAACCACTGATTTAAATGTATTCATTAAAGTGTGACACATTTATTTATCGAGGAGGTGTGTTTGGCTCTTTTAGTCATCAAGAGATAGGTGTTGGACAAGTGCCTAATATATGCATGAGCTTTATTGTGTAGGATGCTCATAATTTGGTGAAACTAAAAATAAATTAGTAATTCCTGAAATTTTATGCACAGTTGATGAGCATTCATAAAAAAATATTACCTTTCAATCAGATGAAAGAATAGGTCTTATCTTTATTTGACCTATAAATGATAGACTGGCAACCTTATGGCATTAATAAGAATCTACTTCCTTAAGACACCTGCATTCTTACCCAAATCATGCTGTGACTGAATTAGATTTTTATATGGGAACTAGAGGCCCTGTGCACAAAATTCACACACTGGTAGGGTCCCTAGGCCTGGCTGGTAATCAGAGCCGATCAAGTACCCTGCCTCACTGTCTCCTCCTTCCCTCACTCCCTCAGCACCCTGCCACTGCTGCTGTTCGCCCGCCATGTCCTGAGCTTCCCCCTGGTGGTCAGCTCATGTCATAGCAAGCAATTGAACGCCCAGTCTCCTGATTGAACTCCCAGTCTTCTGATCAAATTCCTGAGGGGACAATTTGCATATTAGCCTTTTATTACATAGGATTTTTAAAGCAATAATGCATATGTGATGATTCTTACTTTATTCTATCATCTTTCAGATTTTCCTATGGATTCTAGTAATGGAAACTGTAGAGGGGTGAACAGTGGTGAGTACATCACTACTTTCCTGGTTTTCATTTGCAGTCAAATCTTTTTTTAATTAATTTTTTATACATATCTCCCATTGCCCCTCCTCCCTCGCAGCATACCCCAACCCCCCAGTGTCAATGTTCATTGGTTATGCTTATATGCATGCATACAAGTCCTTTGATTGATCTCTTATCTACCTCACCTAACTTTAATCTTCCTGCTGTAATTTCACAGACTGATGCTTTACTACCTCTGTATCTATCCTTTTGTTCATCAGTTTATAATGTTCTTTATTACCCACAAATGAGTGAGATCATGTGATGCTTCTCCTTCATTGACTGGCTTATTTCACTAAGCATAACGTTCTCCAGTTCCAACCAGGTTGCTGCAAATGGTAAGAATTGCTTCTTTTTAATGGCAGCATAGAATTCCATTGTGTAGATGTACCACAGTTTTCTGATCCATTCATCTGCTGACGGGCAACTAGGCTGTTTCCAAATTGTGGCTATTGTAAATTGTGCTGCTATGAACATAGGGGTACATAAATCCTTTCTGTTTGGTGTTTGTGATTTCTTAGGATAAATTCCTAAGAGTGGGATTACAGGGTCAAATGGGAGATCCATTTTTAGTTTTTTAAGAAAACTCCATACTGTTCTCCACAGTGGCTGCACCAGTCTGCATTCCCACCAACAGTGCACAAGGGTTCCTTTTTCTCTGCATCCTCTCCAACACTTGTCATTTGTTGGTTTCTTGATGATTGCCATTCTGACCGGTGGTATCGCATTGTCGTTCTGATTTGCATCTCTCGGATGATTAGTGACTTTGAACATGTTTTCATGTGTCTCTTGGCCTTCCTTCTGTCGTCTTTCGAAAAGGTTCTGTTTAGGTCCGTTGCCCATTTTTTTTATTGGATCGTTTATCTTCCTTTTATTAAGTTGTATAAGTTGGCTGTAGATTTTGGAGATTGAACCTTTATCAGTGATATCATTTGCAAATATGTTCTCCCATCTTTCTTGTTTTGTTGATGGTTTCTTTTGCTGTGCAAAAGCTTTTTATTTTGATGTATTTGTTTATTTTTTCTTTAGCTTCAATTGCCTTTGGAGCAGTATCAGTGAAGAAGTTCTTTCGGCATATATCTGAGATTGTGCTGCCTGTGGACTCCTCTAGTATTTTTATGGTTTCCCTTCAAATGTTTAAGTCCTGTATCCATTTTGAGTTTATTTTTGTATTTGGTGTAAGTTGGTGGTCCAGTTTCATTTTTTTGCATGTATCTGTCCAATTTTCTCAACACCATTTATTGAAGAGGCTATCGTGGCTCCATTGAATGTTCATGCCTCCTTTGTCAAATATTAGTTAAGCATAGTGGTTTGGGTGGATATCTGGGTTCTCTATTCTATTCCATTGGTCTATATGTCTGTTCTTGTGCCAGTACCAGGCTGTTTTGAGAACAGTTGTTTTGTAGTATAGCTTGAAATCTGGTATTGAGATCCCCCCTACTTTATTCTTGTTTCTCAGAATTGCTATAGCTATTCATGGTCTTTTTTTGTTCCAGATGAATCTATGAAGAATTCTTTCTAAGTCTGTGAAATATGTCATTGGTATTTTAATGGATAGTGCATTCAATCTATAGATTGCTTTGGGTTGTATGGACATTTTAATGATGTTGATTCTCCCAATCCATGAGAATGGTATGCTCTTCCATCTGTTAACATTTTCCTCTATCTCTTTTTTCAGTGTCCTGTAGTTTTCTACATATAGGTCTTTTACCTCCTTAGTTAGGTATATTCCTAGGTATCTTAATTTTTTTGGTGCGATGGTAAATGGGATTGTTTTTTAGTCTCTCTTTCTGTAATTTCACTATTAGTGTATAGAAATGCCACAGACTTCTTAGCATTAATTTTGTATCCTGCTACATTGCCAAATTCATTAATTAAGTCAATTAGTTTTGGAATGGAGTCCTTTGGTTTTTTATGTACAATATCGTGTCATCTGCAAATAAGGACAGCTTTATTTCTTCTTTTCCAATGGATGCCTTTTATTTCTTCTTGTTGTCTAATTGCAATGGCTAATACTTCCAGTACTATGTCGAACAGGAGAGGTGAGACTGGGCATCCCTGTCTTGTTCCTGTTCTTAGGGAAAATGGTTTTAGTGTTTGCCCATTGAGTATGATGTTAGCTGTGGGTTTATCATATATGGCTTTTATGATGTTGAGGTATGCTCCTTCTATTCCCACTTTGCTGAGAGTTTTTATCAAGAAAGGGTGTTGGATTTTGTCAAATGCTTTTTCTGCATCAATTGATATGACTATGTGATTTTTATCTCTCAATTTGTTTATGTGATGTATCACATTTATTGATTTGCAGATATTGTACCATCCCTGCATTCCTGGGATGAATCCTACTTGGTCATGGTGTATGATCTTTTCTGATGTACTGCTGGATCCGATTTGCTAGAATTTTGTTGAGGATTTTGGCATCTATGTTCATGAGAGATATTGGCCTATAATTATCTTTCATTGTGTTGTCTTTATCTGGTTTTGGTATTAGGGTGATGCTGGCTACATAGAAGGTGTTTGCAAGTGTTCCTTCTTCTTGAATGTTTTTGAATAGTCTGAGGAGGATAGGTTTTAATTCTTCCTTGAATGTTTGGTAAAACTCTCCTGTGTAGCCATCTGGTCCCGGGCTTTTATTTGCTGGAAGCTTTTTGATTACTGCTTCAATTTCTTCCATAGTTATTGGACTATTGAGATGTTTGGATTCCTCCTCATTGAGTTTTGGAAGGTTATATTTTTCTAGGAAAATTTCCATTTCTTGCAGGTTGTCCAGTTTGTTGGAATAGAGTTGTTCATAATATTTTTTTAACAATCCTTTGTATTTCCACAGGGTCTGTTGTTATTTCTCCTCTTTCATTTCTGATTTTGTTTATTTGGGTCTTCTCTCTTTGCTTCTTGGTGAGCCTGGCTAGGGGTCCATCAATCTTGTTTATCCTTTCAAAGAACCAGCTCTTCGTTTTGTTGATCTTTTGAATGTTTCTTTGGTCTCCAAGTTGTTTATCTCCGCTCTGATCTTCACTATTTCCTTCCTTCTGAGTACACTGGGCTTTTCTTGTTGTTCACGTTCTAGCTCTTTGAGTTGTAGGTTTAGGTGATTTATTACCATTATTTCCTGTTTTTTGCAGTAGGCTTGTAGGGCTATGAACTTCCCTCTCAAAACTGCTTTCACTGTGTCCCATAAATTTTGTATTGTTGTGTTGTCATTGTCATTTGTTGGCATGATGTTTTTTATTTCTTCCTTGATCTCTCTGGTTACCCAGTCGTTGTTTAAAAGCATGCTGTTTAGTCTCCATGTGTTTGATTTCTTTCTATTGTTTTTATTATAGTTGATTTCCAGTTTTATGCCACTGTGGTCTGAGAAAATGCTTGATATGACTTCTGTCTTCTTGAATTTGAAGAGACTTTTCTTATGACCCAACATATGATCTATCTTTGAAAATGACCCATGTGCACTGGAGAAGAATGTATATTCTGTGGCTTTGGGGTGAAATGTTCTGAAGATGTCAATTAATTCCATCTGGTCTAGTGTGTCATTTAGGATTGATGTTTCTTTGCTGATTTTTTGTTTAGAGGATTTGTCCAGTGGTGACAGTGGGGTATTAAAGTCTCCTACTATGATTGTATTGCTGTCAATCTCTCCCTTAATATCCTCCAAGAGTTTTTTTATGTATTTAGGTGCTCCTATATTGGGTGCATATATGTTTACCAGAGTTATTTCTTCTTGTTGGATTGTTCCCTTTAGTATTATGAAGTGGCCTTCTTTATCTCTTGTTATGTCCTTCACTTTGAGATCTAATTTGTCAGATATAAGTATTGCAACCCCAGCTTTTTTTTCATTTCCATTTGCCTGAAGTACCATGTTCCATCCCTTCACTCTCAATCTGTGTGCATCTCTTTTCCTGAGGTGGGTTTCTTGCAGACAGCAGATATATGGATCATGTTTTCTTATCCAATCGGTTACCCTATGTCTTTTGATTGGAGCATTTAATCCGTTTACATTTAAAGTTATTATTGATAAGTACTTATCTGTTGCCATTTTTAGTCCTTATCCCCGAGTTCCTTCTTCGCTTCCTCTTTCTTTTTATTACAGCAGACCCTTTAACATTTCTTGCATTGCTGGTTTGGTTGAAATATATTCCCTTAGTCCATTTTTGTCTGTGAAGCTTCTGATTTCACCTTCAATTTTGATTGAAAGCCTTGCAGGGTACAGTATTCTTGGATTCAGACCCTTCCTTTGCATGACTTTGTATACTTCATTCCATTCTCTTCTGGCCTGATGAGTTTCTGTTGAAAAATCAGTAGCTAGTCTTATGGGGTTTCCTTTGTAGGTAACTCTCTGTTTCTCTCTGGCCCCATTTAAGATTCTTGCTTTGTCGTTGCTGTTTGCCAATTTAATTATAATGTGCCTTTGTGTCAGTTTTGTGGGGTTCATTTTGCTTGGGATTCTGTGAGTTTCTTGGATTTGTGCGGGTTTTTCCTTTTCTATATTGGGGAAATTTTCTGTCATTATTTCTTCAAACAGGTTCTCTAATCCTTGTTCAGTTTCCACTCTTTCTGGAACCCCAATTATGCGGATGTTGTTGTTTTTTGTGTTATCCCAAAGTTCCCTTAGGCTCTCCCCTTGCTTTTTGATTTTTTTTCTAGAAGCTGCTGTACTTGGGTATTTTTTCCTACAATCTTCTAGCTCACTGATGCAGTCCTCTGCTTCTTCTAGTCTGCTTTTGAAGCTTTCTATTGAGTTCTTTAAAGCAGTGATGTCATTTTTTATTTCTTTGTGCATTTCTTCATGCTTCTTTTTCATTTCTTCTTGGCTCTTACTCAGATTGTCGATTTTGTCTTCCATTCTTTTCATTCACCTTATGATCATTTCTCTGAACTCTTTCTCTGGCAGGCTTATTTCTGCTTCTATTTCGTTTACTTCCTTTTCTGGTGATACCTGCCTATCTGTCGTATGCGGGCTGTTTCTTCTTCTGCCCATGGTTTTTCTTCTCCGGGTGTTTGGTTATGTGGTTCTCGCTCTTACGTTGATTCAAAGGCACAAACTATAACACGACCCGGTACAGCACACAAGGCACTGAACAGAAATGTATTCATGATGTTAATAATCACCAATAAGGTGACCACCAATGAAAGACAAATTAGGGGTAAGTAGAGAAAGAAGAAGAGAAAAATGAGGGGAAAAGAAAGGAAAGAATTGCCCAAATCAGATTGGGAGAGGGAGAAGAGAAAATAACTAAATGAACAAAAATAAAATAAAATGAAATAAAGGAGAAGAAGAAAGAGAGAAGAGAAAGAGAAACAAAGTCAGAGAGAAAAGAAATCGGATAAGAGAGAAAAGGGGAACAAAATATAGATGTCAGGAGAAAACTCCAATAGAACAGTCACTAATCCCAATAAAGGCCAGCAACCAGTACCTAGAGATTAATACAAACTGCAAATAACAACTGGTATCGAGGGAGACGAGGGAAAAGTGAGGTAGAATATAAAGCAAGCCAAAAGCAAGTTAAAACAAGTAGAATAAGCTAAAACAATCTCACAAAAAAGTTTAAAAAATCAATATAATTACTGTTCAGGCAAATAGGAAAAAAAAGGACATAGAGAAAAAACAACTTTTTGGCTAGTGAAGACAAGAAGGGAGAGGTTTGTATGGACTTGTAGTAGGGAATTTGAAATTAGATATCTAAGTGGGGTGAAATTTTAACCAGGTAAAGAGAAAGAATAGGGAGAATCTAAAGTTGGAAAAGGGAAAGAGAAACAAGACAACAAAATGCGGAAAGTTAGGCGGAAAGTGTTGGCATAAAGGTAGAGTTGAGTTGGAGTAAAATTATGCTAAAGGAAAGATGAAAATAGAATATAAAACTCTAATCCTGAAGTAAAATAAAGAGAAAACAAAATGACACTTGTTTTTTTCCAAAAAGGTAAAAAACTAGTAGTAATAATACTAGTTGAAAACAAAAATGTAATAATTAAAAAGGTAAAATCAATTGAGGTGGAAAAAAAATAGTCTTTTAATTAAAATATGTAAAAATAAAAAATAAAAAAAATTTAAAAAAAAAGAAAAAGAAAAAAAATAGAATGGTCATTCACTTTCACTATTATTCTGCCTGGCACTCCTGTTTCCCAGTAGGGAAGGTATTGCAGTTCCCTGTGTTGCACTGTTGACGTTTTAATCTCTTTATTCTTTTGTGGTTATGCGAGAGTCAATTTGTGCATCATCCACTGGGTGGCAGTGTTTCAGAATTGATCTCTGAGGCAAAGCACAGGACCTCTTTAGGCTGTGCTCAGATCCTGCTACTCTGTGGTTCTCAAAGCCAGTTTGTGGGGATTTTGCAGCCAGGACACTGTAATAAGTCCCAAGCTATCCCTCTGCCTCAGATAAAAACGAGTCGTTTTCCAGAGGTCCCCTCTGTCAACAGCTCGGAGAGTTTGCCTCCACATTTAGAGATCACGCCCTGCCCACCTCCGCAGACCTCTCCAGAGGCAGCTTTCCGGCAGCCCGGTTCCCACAGTGTTTTGAGGGGCAGGAGACCTCACCTTATCCCAGGCAAAATCTGACCTTGCTGTGTTCCGTGTGGATCTCTGAATCCGCCGCCCGCGTGTCCGCGCCGATTGGAGAGTGGTGTTCTGGGTCCCCCACTGTTCGGTGAGTAATTCAGCCTCAGTGTTCAGACCACCACTAACATCCATCTCCCTCGGCAAGATGGCGTGGTCTCCGCGTTCGTGCTGGTGGCTCCTGCAGACATAAACCCCACGGCTGTGGGGCTGCCTGGCCAGGAGAGCCCCGTCCAGCAGTTCCCCGCCTTCCCCTGGAGGATAACTGACTCTTAACTTGCCAACAAACACTCCCCGTGCGACTCTCAGCTGCTCTCTCTCCCTCTGCCCTGCGACAAAGCTCCAGACGCGTCCGTCTATTCCGCCACCATTTTTTTCTCTCTCTCTCTACTTTATTTCTTGAAAAAAGAGATCTTCTACTCAGAGTATGTTCAAGCTGATCAAGTATATCTAAGTTTACTAGTAAGTAGCTGGAATGTAAATTGTAACTATACATATGCCAATTACCATGAGCTGAGTTACCCCAATTGCTAAATATAATCTTACATTTGATTTCCTAACATCAGAAATCCTGGAACCCACAATACAATGTATAGCTAATAAATTATAGAATTATACATTATATAATTTTATTAACCAATGTCCCCCTAATAAAATTCAGTAAAAATTTAAACAAAAAATATCTATAAAACAACAACAAAAACTTTGTGCATCTCCTGGTATGACTGTTCTTCTTCCTTCCCAGTTCCTGAAAGGTCTCTAATGTTCTCTTTGTAATTTTGATTCATTACCAGTAAAATCCTCTAAATCCACATCAATTTCCTGATTGTCCTTCTACTTTCTCCTCCATGTTTTCTCCTGAATGCCAGACTTCTCTATTCAACTCTCCACTTGTCATCAAAATACACGTTAAAGTCCACATACTTACAACTGTACCCTAAAGTCTTACCCCCAACTCTTTGCCTAGTGAACACACACACACACACACACACACTTTTCCATCTAACTACATTATGACAACTACATTCTACATTCTACGTTCTTTCAAATACTCAGGTAAAAAATCTGGGGATTCGCTCTGCCAGCCCTATCTCTGCCTTCTGCTTCCATGGCTTGAACTCTCTCCACCCCTCCCTTGGGGTTGCTGCATCAGTTTCCTAACATTATAATCCTGGCTGTATTCTGGCCATTCTCACATCTATTCTTAATGCTGCAGCTTGGCTCATCCTTTCATTCAATTCAGAAAGAAAGCTAACATATTTACAGTGAATCCTCAGGCCCCATAGGTTGTGAATGCAGTTTCTTCTCTGATTCTGTCTCCCTCTCTTACATCCCCTTTTCATCCTGCTGTGTATAATCTGGACTCCCTTGCTGGTCACATTCCACCATCAGGCCTATCTCCCAGCTGTGCCTCTACCTGCAATTCCCTTTTCCCTGATGTCTCCTTTACTTATTCCATTTAATCATTAAATCCTGCTCTAACTCAGATCCTCAGTGAGTACTATACAGCTCTTATCAACTCTGGGCTCACCCTCCCAGTGCCCTTCACCAATAATATATTGGAATATATTCCTATAATATATTGAAAAATAACATTTTTTTCTAATATATTATTTAGCAACTTCCAATGTGTTACACTGCTGTCTTATTTATTAATTCATTTTTATTCTGTTTCTTTTGCCTTTTTTTTTTGTAGAATGTAAGCACTCTGTGGAAGGGGTCTTTGTCTTTAGATAGCAATAGGTTCAACATCGCCTAAGCACCTCAAACACTGGTTTGTCTGTGGTAGCATTCACTGCATACTTACTGAATAAATAAATGATTGTCTTGCTGGAGTTGCAGAATTAAATGATGAGGCTGAAAGTGTTTTGTGGGAAATATGAAAGATGAGAGAGACGGCTGAAAACCAGGACTACAAGCTTTATTAGAGGAGAAGGACCCCTGCCAGGCTGCCTCACAAGGAGAGAGTAGCAACAGGTGCAGAGGGAAACACACTTTTTGAGGGAAGAAATGGGAAGGGATGGGGCTTAGGGTATTCAGCACACACTAATTGGTGGTTTCATATAAGGCACATGATTAGGCACTTAGGTACTTAGGAATCGGGGGCTTAGAGTATTTGGCAGGTACTGATTGGTGGTTCAATGTATAGTCCATATAAGGTGCCTGATTGGGTGCTCAGGAATGTCTAGGCCGCAGGTTATGTCATACTCCACCCACCAGTTGGGGAAGGGGAGGATCTATCATTCCAGGCTTTTGGTAATATTAAAAATATTGGGAGAGGAGAAACCAAGATGGTGGCATAGGTGAACACCTAAATTGCTGCCTTGCACAACAATTTCAAAATTACAGCTAAAGGACAGAACGGACATCATCCAGAACCACAGGAAAGCTGGCTGAGTGGAAATTCTACAACTAGAAGGAAAGAGAGGGGCTCACGGAGACTCAGAGGAGCTGCAAAAAGCTGAGGTACAGAAACACGCCTGTGGAGAGAACGGGCGGAAGAGGGCCTAACTGGCTTCCTCTAGTGGGAGGGAGACAGAAACTTCCTACTGCACTGAGCCCCAGTTCCCGCTGCACTGAACCCTAGTTCTGGGTGAGATTCATATAGGGGGAGTCTAAACTGTCGTGAAAATGGAGGAGTGCACAGAAACTTAGGGGACCCATGAAAGGCAGAAGTCTGGAGGCATGAGCAAGGGCACACAGAGAGGACTGACTGCTGATTGTGCCACTGGTTTTCTCTAGCAGGAGGAATACAGAACCTCCCAACTGCACTGAACCGCAGTTTAGGGCGAGACCCTGGGTACCCAGATTCATATGGGTCTCTGGAGCGCAAGTAAACTCAAGGGAGCCAGAAAGGTAGAGGTCTGGAGGCAGGTGAGTGCGAGTGCAAGAGTGCATGCAGAGAGGGCTGCAAAGATTACTGAGGGACAATGAGACCCAGGGTCAGTGTAGGCCAGGGCTTTCAGGAAGCCAAGGCTGTCTGCTCAGCCCTGAGACTCCTCTCCATCAAAGCTGAACACAGAGGCTTTTGCAGTTTTGCAAGTTTGTATCATAAGGCTGACTCCAGCACAGAAATTCTCCCTGTGTAGACAAAGCTGATCCTCATAACCAGTTGGCTTGGAGGTCAATTCCCCCCAGTGATACAAAATAACAATCAAGACTTAACCACAACAAGGCTGTACACACAGTTCACAAAGGGGTGTACCAAGAGAGTCCCTCTCAGGTAACTGGGGAGGCAGAGCTACTGGGCCATATAGGACACCTAGCACACAAAGTTACTCTACCAACTCAGGGAAGCAGTGAAAATGCGGAGACAAAGAAATATATCACAAATGAAAGAAATGGAGGAAAACAAAAGACTGGATATAGAGTTCAAAGCAATGGTTATAAAGTTTTTCAAGAATTTCCAAGAAAAAATGGATACATTTAGTGAGACCCAAGAGAAGATGAAAAAGGACCAACTAGAAATTAAGCATACACTGACTGAAATAAAAAATATTATACAGAGACCTAACAGCAGAATAGAGGAACACAAGAGTCAAGTCAAAGATTTGAAATACAAAGAAGCAGAAAATACTCCACTGCAAAAGCAAAAAGAAAAAAGAATCCAAAAATGCGAAGCCTCTGGGACAACTTCAAGTGTACCAACATCAGAATTATGGGGATGCCAGAAGAAGAGAGAGAGCAAGATACTGAAAACCTAGTTGAAGAAATAATGACTGATAACTCCCGCACCTGGTGAAAGAAATAGACTTACAAATCCAGAAAGTGCACAGAACTCCAAACAAAAGGAATCCAAAGAGGACTATACCAAGACACATCATAATTAAAATACCAAGAGCAAAAGACAAAGAGAGCATATTAAAAGTAGCAGGAGAAAAACAGTTAATTACCTAGAAGGGAGCACCCATACGATTGTCAGCTAATTTTCCAAAGAAACTATGCAGACCAGACAAGAGTGGCAAGAAATATTCTAAGTGATGAATAGCAAGAACCTACAACCAAGATTACTCTACCCAGCAAAGCTATCATTCAAAATTGAAGGTTAGATAAGAAAAAGCTAAAGAAGTTCACCAACACCAAACCAGTATTATATAAAATGCTGAAAGGTGCTCTTAAAGAAGAGAAAAAAGAAGAAAAAGGTAAAGATAAAAATTATGAACATCAAATACATATCTATCAACAAGTGAATCTGAAAATCAAGTGAAGTAAAAATTTGATGAACGGAATAAACTATAAATATACCATAAAGTTTTAAAAAAGACCCTCAAAAAGACTTCATTAACATGACCTTTAAGGTCTTTAATAATTGAGGCAAGAGCTGTTAGAATTCTCAGAGATAGAGCATGGATTCTGTCACAGGGTTGTAAGGGGGTGGCGGGAATGAGACTGGTGGAGAGGAATAATCTGCTGGGTCGAAAGAGCAGTCAGAAGACAGAGAAAGGGACTGGGGACAGGTGTGTAGAGGGGATTTGAACTAAGAAGTCCCCGTGACTGGAGGAAAGGGCCACCAGGAAGTTGGGGAGGAAAGAAGGAGCGTCCTCCTTTTCCCTCAGACAACCTGTTGAGCAGTGGTTCTCAACCTGTGGGTCGCGACCCCTTTGGAGGTCGAATGACCTTTTCACAGGGGTTGCCTAAGACTATTGGAAAACACCTATTTCCCATGGTCTTAGGAACCAACACACCGCTCCTCGGTGTAGCAAACTGTAGCAATGTAGTTTACTGTTATTATATTAAGACTGTTGCCCATGCTACACCATGATTCAAAACAAAATTTCATTTATTTGTAATTAGAAATAAATATTTCACAATATATAATTACATATTGTTTTTGTGATTAATCATTATGCTTTAATTATGTTCAATTTGTAGCAATGAAAATACATCCTGCATATCAGATATTACATTACAGTTCATAACAGTAGCAAAATTACAGTTATGAAGTAGCAACGGAAATAATTTTATGGTTGGGGATCACCACCACATGAGGAGCTGTCTTAAAGGGTCGTGGCATTATGAAGGTTGAGAACCACTGCTGTAGAGGGAGAGAGATGAGAGAAGGTTCCAAGGTCGTTACCCCAAACCCCAAGTTCTTTGAATATAATAGAATCAGGGGCTTAGAAAGAGAGTGGACTGATAATTCTCAGGGGGAAAGGGATGAAGGGGGTGTGGGGAGACACTGGACAGAAATCATACATCTATGGATGAGGACAATGTGGGGGCAGGAGGTAAGGGCAGAGGGAGGGGTGGGAGCCAGGTGGAGGGGAGCTATGGGGGAAAAAGAGGATCAATTGTAATAATCTGAACAACAAAGATTTATTAAGTTTAAAAAAAATTGGGTTTAGATCCAAGATGGCAGCATAGGTAAACACCTACACTGCTGCCTCACACAACAATTTCAAAACTACAACTAAAAGACAGAACGGACATCATCCAGAACCACAGGAAAGCTGGCTGAGTGGAAGTTCTACAACAAGAGGGAAAGAGAGGGGCTCACGGAGACCCAGAGGAGCTGCAAAAAGCTGAGGTACAGAGACGCACGCGAGGAGAGAGCGGGTGCCGGAGTACCTGGCTGGCTTTCTCTGGCGGGAGGGAAACAGAGACTCTCAAAGGCATTGAACCCCTATTCTACGACACTAAACCCCAGATCCAGCCGAAACTCATACGGGGGGAGTTTGGACTGTGAAAAGGGAGAGTGCACGGAAATTTAGGGGAGTCGCAAAAGATCAAAGGTCTGGTGGCGTGCACGGCACTGCTTGCAGGACAGACTGCTGATTGTGCCGCTGGCTTTCGCGAGTGAGTGGGAGACAGACCCTCCCAACTGAGCCACTTCTAACTTCACTAAACCCCTGTTTCGGACGAAACCCTGGAGACCTAGACTCGTGTGGTTCTGGAGTGCAGGGTAGCCGGAAAGGCAGCGGTTAGAGGCACTGCGGCACCACGCACAAGGACAGCTCCAGCGATTACCCAGTCACGTGAGACTCAGGGGCCATGGAGGGCGGGGCCGACTGAAAGGCAAGGCGGTCCCTTAAGCCCAGAGACTCCACCCATCCCAAGCTCAACAGAGGCTTCTGCGGCTTTGCACGTCTGGAATCATAAAGCTGAATTCAACACAGAAGTTTCTCCGGCATAGTGAAAATGCCGAGACAAGGGAAGGGATTACAAACAAAAAAAATGGAGGAAAAAAAATGACTGGATATAGAGTTCAAAACCACGCTTATAAGGTTTTTCAAGAATATGCTAGAAAAGTTGGATAAATTTAGTGAGACCCAAGAGGAGATGAAAAAGGACATACTAGAGATACTGACTGAAATAAAAAATATTATACAGAGTCCTAACAGCAGACTAGAGGATGGCAAGAATCAAGTCAAAAATTTGAAATATAAAGAAGCAGAAAACATTCAACTGGAAAAGCAAGAAGAGAAAAGAATCCAAAAATGTGAAGATAATGTAAGGAGATTCTGGGACAGCTTCAAGCGTACCAACATCAGAATTGTGGGGGTGCCAGAAGAAGAGAGAGAGCAAGATACTGAAAACCTATTTAAAGAAATAATGACTGAAAACTTCCCACATCTGGTGAAAGAAATAGACTTACAAGTCCAGGAAGCACACAGAACCCCAAATAAACGGAATCCAAAGAGGACCACACCAAGACACATCATAATTAAAATACCAAGAGCAAAAGACAAAGAGAGAATGTTAAAAGCAGCAAGAGAAAAACAGTTCATTACCTACAAGGGAGCACCCATACGACTGTCAGCTGATTTCTCAACAGAAACGATGCAGGCCAGACGGGAGTGGCAAGAAATATTCAACGTGATGAATAGCAAGAACCTACAACCAAGAATAATCAATCCAGCAAAGCTAACATTCAGAATTGAAGGGCAGATAAAGAGCTTCACAGAGAAGAAAAAGCTAAAGGAGTTCATCAACTCCAAACCAGTATTATATGAAATGCTGAAAGGTACTCTTTTAGAAGAGGAAGAAGAAAAAGGTAAAAGCCAAAAAATTATGAACAACAAATACATATCTATCAACAAGTGAATCTAAAAATTAAGTGAATTAAAAATTTGATGAACAGAATAAACTGGTGAATATAATAGAATCAGGAGCACAGAAAGGGAGTAGACTGATAATTCTCAGGACAAAAATCATAAAGCATCAAACAGACTGTGAAATTACAGCAGAAAGATTAAAATTAGGTGAGGTAGATAAGTGATCAATCAAAGGACTTGTATGCATGCATATAAGCATAACCAATGATCACAGACACTGGGGAGTTGGAGTATGCCTGGGTGGGAGGGGGGGCAATGGGAAGATATGTATAAAAAATTTTTAAAAAAGTGAAAAAAAATAAAAAAATAAAAAAATTGGGAGTCTGGGCAAGGTCAGGAGGTGAAGGTCCATCTTCCATAGCTACTTCCTGCTGAGAGGGGGCGTCGTCAGGGGCATCTACCCGGGGTCTCTGGGATTCTGGTGCTAGGTTCTGAATTCAGGCTAGATAGATCTCTCCCAGCTTCTGGTTGGCGAACACCTGCATTCTGTTCTGCAAAAAACTAGTGAAACAGCACATGAGACAGGGGCCAAAGAGCAAAATTAAAAGAATAAATACCAGTGGCCTAATAGTGGGAGGAGCCATGGCGTAAGTGAGCGAAAAACAGGGAGTGTTTTCCGTGCTGGACGAGGGTGCAGCAGCATGGTTTCCCCAGGGACTGGTTGGTGAATTCTCGAGAGCAATCCTGTTGAGTCACTTATGAGGTAAAAGCTGTCCTGAGGCTGCCACAGTATCACTTGTCTGCTTTTGATGCTTTTCTGGGCCTGAAGCTGAAATACAACTGAGACCTAGATGTTATTTTTAGGGGGGAAAAGAGTAGGGGTCTCAGTTACGCACTAGTGATATGAAAGGGAAGAATAGGTTATCCTGGGGGTAAGGTTCTTGTTTTCCCAGTTTTTCCCCTTGTTGGGCATCCACATGTTTCTCGGGGGTCCTGAGACAGGGTTTTAAAGTATGGGTAGAGTAGTAGTTAAGCTCCCAATGGCAGTTTCAACCCTGCTGTGATGCCGAGGGTTATGAGGAGAGGGATGATCTGGACTCCTCTTTTGTGTCAGATATGATGGGTTACAGGGGCAGGTAAAGACTGATTATTGGGGACTGCATCTACATTGGGTGAGAGATAGATGAGAGTACAGGTTCCTGTCCAGTTGGTCGGGAGGCAGATATATGTGTTCTCCCCACAGAGGAAGAAAAATCCCTGATCATGGAGACAAGGTGAAAGATGTAAGGAGAAGAGGTGGACTAAAGGGTATGAGATTTCTTTTTCCAGTTCCCTTGCTACAGTTGAAGCATAGGCCCGGAGTAGGCTTTGCCCCTGACTTACCCACGGTTGGAGGACTGGCACTTCGTTGGGGTTTGAAAGCAGTGGCTAGGAGCTGGAAGGCCTTCTACTGGACCTCAGCCTTGACCTGATGTCGCCTTTGATTTTGGATTTGGGTCTCCTTGTCTCAATTATTTAAGACCTTAAAGGTCAGGTTAACGAGGTCTTTTTTAGGGGTGTGTGGACCTGTATCTATTTTTTTTTAACTTTACGGCATATGTTGGGGAGTAAAGGTGGTCAGGTCAGTGGAAAAAGAAACCTGAGATGCCTCTCAGTCTGTGAGGCTGGACATAGAGAATGGGACATAGACTCACTCAGACTATCTTCTCAGTTCCTGCTGCCTCCCTCAGGCGTAAAATGGACCCGGGAATAGAAGAAGCTGTTGTGGAAGGCAGTGTTTGGGTGGCCTGAGAATGAGTGTTAGATGGAAAAGGCTGTTTTGGAGCTCACTTTCTCAGGATTTGGGCTCTCAGGAAGATCAAAAAGTGAGATCAGAATTGGCCAGCCTCCTGTGAATTCAGTTGCTGGTAGTCTTGGGAGCAGAAATTAGGCAGAGAGCACAGTGGAAGGCGGGCGGTTACAATTCTCAGAGGTAGAGCGTGGAGTGCGGATTCTGCAACAGGGTTGTAAGGGGGTGGCGAGAATGAAACTGGTGGAGAGGAATAATCCGCTGGGTCGAAAGAGCAGTCAGAAGATAGAGAAAGGGGCTGAGAACAGGTGTGTAGAGGGGATTTGAACTAAGAAGTCCCCATGACTGGAGGGAAGGGCCACCAGGAAGTTGGGGAGGAAAGAAGGAGCGTCCTCCTTTTCCCTCAGACAACCTGTAGGGAGAGAGATGAGAGAAGGTTCCAAGGTCGTCACCCTGAGAGCTTTCCCATGGAGTAAAGCAGTTTCACAGGTACCTGGGCTTTCAAAGAATAGAACATGTAGCCTAGTAGACGGGAAAACTCTGAGGCCCTTCCAGGTCACGGGAATGATGGGGGAGTGAGGAGTCTCGGGAAAGTCCCTGAAGCCTACCATTGAGAAAGTGATGAGATCCCCAGGAGTCCTGGTACGGCAGGGTTCGAGAGGTGTCCGGAGCGGACCAATCAACTCAGAACTATGCCACCGAGCAAAGCCAGAGTAGGAGCCAGAAGCTCAGGACTAGGTGCACCTCTCCCAGACTTCGGCATCAAATGTAAGGTCAGACAGAGGTCCGAAAACCAGGGCTACAGGCTTTATTAGAGGAGAAGGACCCTTGCTGGGCTGTCTAGCAAGGGGAGAATAGCAACATGTGCAGAGGGGAACACGCCTTTTGAGGGGAAAAATGGGAAGGGATGGGGCTTAGGGTATTCAGCACACGCTGATTGGTGGTTTCATATAAGGCACATGATTAGGCACTTAGGTACTTAGGAATCAGGAGTTTAGGTTATTTGGCAGGTGCTGATTGGTGGTTCAATGTATAGTCCATATAAGGTACCTGGTTGGGTGCTCAGGAATATCTAGGCAGCAGGTGCAGGTTACGTCATACTCCGTCCATCAGTTGGGGGAAAGGAGGATCTATCAAAATATAGTATACTAAATTGATATTATTTATAACTAATCACTGGCCAATAAAGTTTAATGCCAAGTGGTAAATGAGTAAAATCAATTTTTATGTGTAGAGGAAATTTGAAAAGAAGACCAAGTTTGCAGAGGTGATGGAATCTAGTGATAGGCATGGTCCTACAGAGCCTCCTATAGCTTTAATTCCTGCAACAGCACAATGACACCTGGAAATCACATTTTGCCTCGTACACATGACACATGACACCTCTCTTATACTTGCTAGAAATATGGGTAACATTTTATAAAATTCTATGGACTAAAAATTAAGAGCATTCATCAGGTAAAAACTGCTGTTTGACCTGGAAGCTCACATAAATCCATCCCACATCGCAAAGTTTATTCTCCTGTGCCTGAGGACCAGAACCATAAGAGACTGATCCCTGTTGATTCAGTGGCTCCAGGAGTTCAGACTGAAGAAGACCTTTAGAGATGATTAACTTTGCTCAGTTTTACGATTTGCTTTCACAAGATAGGTCCACATTCCAACCTCTAGCAGTGGGTGGTTGGGAGATAAGGAACAGTCAACAGGAACCTTTGCTGCCCACTGAAACCCACCGACCCCCTCTGCTGCTGTTTGGGATTTAGAACAAGGAAAAAAAAAGTGGTCTGGATCTTTAAAAGGGCTGCATACCCCTGAGACAGCGCAGTCGTGGGTGTGTGGACTCCACCTGGGTGTGGTGCCCTCTTGGCTGTTGCTGGCTGGCCAGCTCAATAAATCCTTCCTTGCTTATTACCAACTTAGCAGCCTCCGTGGTGATTTGCAACTGGTTGTGGAAGTCGCCCCACTACAAAAACCTTTTTTTAAAAATTGAGTTATGCTCCATATGTCCCTCTTTACCTGAATGCACAATAGTGCCAACTCCTCTCCCCATAGGGTGCTTTGGGTCTGCTCTCCTTGTCTTCACATCTCTCTGTTATTATGCATTGGCCTTTTTTCTAGCCCACATTATTATAAAGAATAACTAAGTTAATAAAGAACGATTAAAAAGTCACCCCCTACCAGTAGGTTCTAGTTTCTATGTCTACAGTTTATCAGAAACCGGATGATTTATTTAAATAACTAGTTTGATTATTTATCCACTATCATTAGATTAGTCACTATCACTGTTACTGTCTCTGTCCCTGTCAGAGGACAAAGGTCCCACCTGACCCCAGCTTTTTCCTTCTATCTCTGTGTCTGTTAGTTCCTTAAATTAGTAATAATATTAATCAATGTACCCATAAAATGTTTTTCCACTATCTAGAACAATGAGTTATTTATTTTTTATGCATAAAATTCTTAGTAAAAAATGTCAAAACACTTCTTTATTTTCAGTAGATCTAAAGAGGAAAAAAACCAAACACACCCCGTGATCCTCTTCCAGGTAAAATGGGACCAATTATGCCTCAATTGATTTTTAGACATATAATAATTCTTGGGACCAGGGGAAGGGAACAAGTGGCCCAGCAGTATTTACATAAAAAGTATATAGAATAACAGTGGTGTGAGTCCCAACTTTGCTCTCATGAAGTAATAAATCCTTAATATATCAAGGGACAAATTCTCATGGTCCTCATTTTCTGCCTAAAGCCTATGGGATTTGTTGTGATACATGCCTGTGGCACACCTCAGTGTATGTACTAATGAGCCCTATGGGTTCAGAAGTTTCCCTGGAGCATGGGGCTGTGGATGACTCCAGATCCCCATCAGGGTCTCTCTCCATTCTTTTTTCAGGAAAGCAGCATCACTGGGGCTCATTGCCATACACCTGCACAAACATCATGGTTCTTTGCATTTGCAGATTCATGGGCCACAGCCAGGAGAGGTACCTTTATTTTCTCCACATGCTCAATTACATCTGGTAAAGTATCTTCCTGAACCCAGGAATAGAGACTTCCCGTGCATGGAGGTCCTCCAGCTAGATATGTACCTTTTGACCTCTGACTTTTGATGGAACTGGTAGCATAGAAGTAAAAACTGTGAGTAGATTTCTGGATTGAGGAACTCAATTTATAAATTGCACTTCTCTATTGGTTTGTTAAATTAAAAAGCCATATAGGTAAACTGTCAACTGTAAAAAGGAAGATTTCTTACTCTTTATGACAGCATGGATGGACCTGGGAAATATCATGCTGAATGAAATAAGCCAGCCAGAGAAAGACAAATATCATATGATCTCACTTATTTGTGGAATCTAATTAACATAATAAACTGACCAACAATATAGGTCCAAAGGATACATGGAACAAACCCCAGGGATGATGGGAAGAGATTTACCAAAGAATTTAAGCAATGGGTACAAACAATAGTGTGGTGAAGACCTGGAATGAGGCAGGAGCTGGGAGGAGGGGGGTGAATGGGGAGAAAAATTGGAGGACATTTGTAATACTATCAACAATTTAAAAAGCCGTATAGAATGCCTCAAAAGAATAGAAAATGAGGAACACATTCTTTGCTATTGGAAAATGTATGGATTATGACAGATACACCTAGACACAATTCTATACACAAACACATAACATCACAACTTATGTTACTTAATTAAAACAAATCAAATTTACTAGTGCAAAGTGATTTTTAAAAGATGAGATATAAAAGTGCTGAAAAGACAAAGTATGAAAGAACACAAAATAAAAGTTATTTTTTTTTTATGTTGGGACTGGCGTTTGTTTTGTTAAGAAAGACAGGTTTATGTTTCTCTCTCATCGATGTTTCTAGCTCTCTATCCCTCTCCTCTCTCTTCCTCTCTATAAAAAATTAATAAAATATATTTTAAAAGAAAGAAAGAAAGAAAGAAAGAAAGACAGGTTTGTCAAGTGCATGTGAGGAAATGAGAGCTGAAAGGTGAGTTTCATTTTTTTTTTTTTGAAGGAAGAACATTGAAAAGGTTGTTGTCAGTGGTGGGTGTGATGGAGAGGGGTCACTCTTAGCTAGAAAGATGCAGAACCTGGTCCTGCTCTGGAAAACATGCTCCTGTTTCCTGCCCTCTATCATTGTAGCCACACATTTTGGAAGTTTAAACTCTTCTGTCTTCAATATTAAAAAATTTTTCATTGGTTATTTTTACTTTGTTTCATTCTTTTCTTACCAATTTTTTGGAAAATATTATTAAAAAGGGTAGCCATTCAATTATCATGTTGAATTTCTCTATTATTTTTATTATTTATATTTTAAGTAGTGTTTCTTATAGCATAGATTTATTAAAAGTATGAAAATTTAGCTGTATTTTGCTTTATTGCTTTTGAGAATTGCAATTTGCCTAGTTAGACCTATCTAAATTCAAGATGATCAGGAAACAACTTTTGTATTGTCTTACAATAGTTATATTTAATGTTTAAATATTTGATTTGTTATTTGTTTTGGTGAAAGCCCCCATTTACCATGGTTTATTGTATTTTCAAAGTATGTTTGAATATATGTTAAATGTAGAATTTCTCTGCCTAGTCACATGGGCTTAGTGTCCCATTTCCTGTGTACATGATACATAAGGTTTATGCAACATACTTTCATATTTACCAACTTTTAAGTTAAAAAAATCAAAGCATATTTATAAAATAAATAAAGTAGCTTGATGATTACCATTTTAGATGAGAAAACTGGAAAAGGTAAAGAGCTTCTGTGATCTCTTAATTATGTCTTGCTGGTTAAGGGACTGTAGCAGGGGAGTTGGGACTGTAGCTTAAGTTATGTTAAATTGATTTCTCTATGTTGTCTGTAAGACTGGTGCTCTATGTCTTCAAACATGCTTTGTTTGAATGTGATAAACTCTTAGCATTGCAATTTGATAGAAGTTTCTGCACGTGTATGTAAATTATTGCATTAAAATTGCATTATGTGTTGTGGTCTTATTTTCCTCAAGCACCTTATAGTGCTTTGGAAGAAAAAATATATATACTCAATTTCTTAAAAATCAGACCCAGTTGAGAAGAAGATGTTAATTTTATGTGTATGTTGCTTTAGTAATATTCAGTTATCTCATATATTAACTTATTTGGGTACTTTAAAATTATCTCAAGAATAATGGTCAAATGAATGAGATGTGTCCTTTAGTTAAAGAACAAATAAAATATTCTTCATATAATGGATATTTTCTACATACTATTAATTCACTATTTTGGGATTCCATTTTGGGCATTTGAGGTTTTAGCAGGAGCTCAGGGAATTGTGTTTCCAGAAAAATCAGTGGCTGAGCCATGGCAGGACTAGCTTCTGTCATTAAAATGACAAGTGGTGCCAGCAGCGCAGGATGAAGACTCTGAGCCCAATTTCCTTGGTTCAAATTAGCACTGCCTTTTCTAGAATATGATCATTTGCTTAAAGTACATCTGCCTCAATTTCCTTTTCTGTAAATGTGGAATAATAAGACTGTCAACTCCATATCACTCCTGTTGGAGTTAAATGAGTAAATAATGGCCGCAACCTGCATGATTGGGTTCAGGATCTGAAGGAGGAGCTGATGCACAAAGGAGAACATTAGATAAGAAATATGAATTATTAAAGGGTCTCTTTCATGAAGAGCACACTGATCACTGGCTGGTCTGCTTTTTATTTACTTGAATACACATTTGCCCTTAGCAATGCATACAGGCATATCAAAAGTAAAGTTTGGTAAACAGTAAAAGGATTATTAGGTTAGGGATTGCCTTGAGCCACCACTATCTCAACAGGAACAATTGGTGCTTAGCCTCAGCCCTGTTAATGCCCAAGGTCCATTGCCTTCCAAGTTCCTTGGTGCACTGACAGTGTTGGCAAGCAGTGGCTCCCACCAAATAACTATAAAAATCATAGAGGTAAGTGCTGCCTTATATTGTCTATGACCATTATTAGTATTGCTATTCTTCTTCAGGTGCAGTAGAGATGGATGGGACCAATGATAGTGCCCAGGGAAATTTTATCCTTTTGGGATTTTCTGACCACCCCCATTTGGAGAAGATCCTTTTTGTGGTCATCTTGATTGCATATCTCCTGACAATTGTGGGCAACACCACCATTATTCTGGTGTCCCGGCTGGACTCCCACCTCCACACCCCCATGTACTTCTTCCTCACCCACCTCTCCTTCCTGGACCTCAGTTTCACCACCAGCTCCATCCCCCAGCTACTCTATAATCTCAGTGGGTATGACAAGACCATCAGCTACATAGGCTGTGCCATCCAGCTATTTCTCTTCCTGGGTCTGGGTGGTGTAGAGTGTTTGCTCCTGGCCATCATGGCATATGACCGGTTTGTTGCAGTCTGCAATCCCCTGCACTACATGGTAATTATGAAACCTCGCCTCTGCATGGGCTTAGTGTTGCTGGCCTGGGGCTGTGGTGTGGTCAACTCCCTGGCCATGTCCCCAGTCACCCTGCACTTACCACGCTGTGGACACCGCAATGTGGACCACTTCTTGTGTGAGATGCCTGCTCTGATCCGGATGGCCTGTGTCAATACAGCTGTGATTGAGGGCATTGTCTTTGTTCTGGCAGTGGGCATTGTGCTATCACCCCTGGTGTTTATCCTGGTCTCCTATGGCTACATTGTAAGGGCTGTGTTACGAATACGGTCAGCATCTGGAAGGCAAAAGGTCTTCAACACCTGTGGCTCTCATCTCACAGTGGTCTCACTGTTCTATGGAAATATCATCTACATGTACATGCAGCCAGGACACAACTCTTCCCAGAACCAGGGCAAGTTCCTCACCCTCCTCTACAACATTGTCACCCCGCTCCTGAATCCCCTGATCTACACCCTCCGAAACAGAGAGGTGAAGGGAGCACTGAGGAGGCTCCTGCTATGTGATAGAGAGGTGGAAAAGGAGTAAGAGTGAATAGGAGAGGTGGATATCTCCAGCCTGACAGTCAACTTCTTCAGAAACCAGGGATGGCATTTGGGACCATTCAGTTAGACCTGGTCTGGACCTGTACTTCCCAATGTGTATGTCTTTTCCTAGACTTCCATAAGCTGTTTCCATTCCAACATTATACGTTTTCATGTGTAACTGCACAACACATATCATTCAAAAAATCCCTCTACATAAAATTAATAGATATAAAGACACGTTTCCACAGCTTCTACCAACGTTCCAAGTAAAAAACTGCGTCTTAACCAGTTTTGCTTTTGTTGCAGTTTTTGTTATTGTTGTTGTTGTTAATTTTCAGCAACTTTCTGTGTATTTTAGTCAAAACAATCACAATTTGATTGCTTTCTTAACTGACAGCCATCAAATGTGGAAATTCAGCAAGTTAATTATTCTCTTTTTCCCAAATTCATATCTAAAGACTTTCATAGAATCAAGATTCTTTTCTATCATTTGTCTCCAAATGTTGATGTTTTCCCCTATGAGAAAGCAGTTCCAGCATTTCAGCAGAGCTGAATCATCTGGAAATGGCTGAGGGCATTTCCCCAAACTTGAAAAGGATGCATAAATGATTGCTTGCTGTCAGGCAGCTAAGGGCATTTCAATCTACATGTTATTGCCTCCTACTGGCCAAACACCTGAACAGCCAAAGGCAATTCCTCCAATCTAACAATGGATTCTGTGTACCAAACCCTACCCTTTTATATATATATATATATATATATATATATATATCTTACCTTAGGACAATTCATGTTAATAAAAAGCAAGGGGTCCTGAGAAAAGAGAGAACTTGGTTTATTTAGCCAAGCTCCTCTGACCCCCCAAATGCCTTCCAAAACTATGTTTCATCTCTGGATTCTTGATTAATTTACACACAGCACTTTTCCAGATTCCTAAACCCTTCTAGACACTGGATTTAGAACCTGGCATTCTCCAAAGTCTAGTTAAGATTCTGGGTAAATCAAGAAGGTAATCTATAACATGATAGGTGGATCATTTAAATCTTAGAACATGATTATTTCTCAGGTATATATTTATTTTATTAGTGAGAAGGACTTAATATTTATTAAGTTCCTGCTATGAGACAGATGCTCTTAATTTATTGAATTTTCTCTGCATTTATTGGATGGAGGTCAACGTGACTTTCATTATTCATTTTTACCCATGTCATTCACGAAGCTTTAAGGTTTAATCATTTGCTCAATTAGAACTGATCCAGAGATATGCTTCAGGTTCTGTCTGACTCCCAACTCCTGCTGTGTCCATTGCTACATGAATTTTCAAAGAGCAAAATCCTTATTCATTTAAAGATTAGTATCACAGAGTCTTTGGAACTAAAGAGCATGATTTACTTCCATTCCCTGGATAACATAGACCAGAGTATAGAGAAGAAAAGAGTTTTCCTGGACCCTTTTAGAATTCCTGTTGGGTCTCAAAATTAAATCAAGGAAAATCAAAAGGAAAAAAGCACAACAACAGATGCAATAGAAGTTTTATGTGACACAGGAGGCTTATTGAGGAAATCAAGATGCCAAGAAATGGTTTTTATGCCAGATTTGATGAAGAGTAAATAGTGATGGAAAAATACAAGGGGATATAAAGGGTGTGAGATGAATGTAATATGTGAGGGAAATTAGGAAGGCCTGTGTGTTTGGGTTCCTCTTGGTGTCTCAGTCTTGGAAATAAGGATGCTTCTTTCATCCAGGAATAAACAATGCACCTCTCACAAGAGGGTTATGATTCTACTTCAGATAAATGTGAGAAGTGCTTCACAAATATGTCATCTTGAAATATTCAATATGCCAAAGTGCCATGTTTTGGGGTGGCATGTCCTGAACCTTGTCAAGGGCTTTTCCACTTAATGTATGAATTCAGGGCCTGGGATTGTGTTAAAATGCAGGCTCTAATCCAGGAGAGATTAGGAGGTCTGCAATTCTGCATTCCTGCAACCTTCCAGGGATGCCCTTTCAGACACAATCCAAGGCCATAGGAAATATACCTACTGCTTTCTCTGAGGGCTTGGAGGACAGATACATTCTGGAGAAAGCTGAGGTACAATTCAGAGACTAGGGAATAAAAATGGGGAGGGAATGAGGAGAGCCTGACTGAGGGATGCTGTTACCTCTGTCCTCAGTGCCCTCAGCTTCAAGCCCCCTCTCCATGATGGGCCTGAATTTGTACCTTCCCTATCTCATTTCTTCACTCCCTCTCCTCATTTCATTTCAAAGAGCACCAGGCTCATTGGAGTCATTTAAACTGTGGACAAATCAGAGCCCACTGGAAGGGGGAATACTATGCTTCAAGGGAACCCCAGAGTAAATATTCATAATCACTGCTATAAGGAGGTCATGCTATAGATAGCAAAAGAGGAAGTGAGAGCTATCTGTGTGGAAGTTAGCGTTCTCTTCCTTATACTATGAAACTCCACCATGATACCAGCCAACTAAGAGATTTCCTAGAGGGAGGAGGAGAAAATGGCGGCGGAGTAGACGGACGCTTCTGGAGCTTTGTCACTGGGCAGAGGGAGAGAGAGCGGCTGAGAGTTGCATTGGGAGTGTTTGTTGGCAAGCTAGGAGTCAGTTGTCCTCCAGGGGAAGGCGGGGAACTGCTGGAAGGGGCTCTCCCGGCCAGGCAGCCCCACTGCCACGGGGTTTTTGTCGGCCGGAGCCACCAGCGCGAACGCGGAGCCCGAGCCATCTTGCAGTGGGAGGTGGATGTCTGCGGCGCTCTGAAGCCTTCGGCTGGGCACCCATCGAGCAGCCAGGAACCCGGGGACCCAGAACTCCGCTCTCCAATCGGCGCAGACACTTGGCGGAATCAGAGATCCACAGAGCACACGGAAAGGTCAGATTGCGCCTGACTTAAGGGGGAGGTGGATGTCTGCCGAGGTCTGAAAGCTGCGGCTGACGGAGGCACCCACAGAGCAGCCAGGACCCAGAGCGCGGCTTCCCAGGCGGCACAGATGCGCAGGCTGAGGATTCAGAGATCCACACGGCGTGCGCGGAAGGGTCAGATTTCGCCTGGGCCAGGGTGCGGTCTCCTACCCCCGCAGGGCAGAGATGCGCACACTGTGGGAGCCGGGCTACGGGAAAGCTGCTTCTGGAGAGGTCCGCAGAGGTGGTCAGGGCGTGATCCCTGAGTGTGAAGGCAGACCCTCTGAGCTGTTGACAGAGGAGAGCTCTGGAAAATGACTCTTCTTTTTTTTTCCCCCTCTGGGGCAGAGGGACAACCTGGGAGTTATTACAGTGTCCAGGCTGCAAAACCCCCACAAACTGGTTTTGGAACCACAGAGTAGCAGGATCTGAGCACAGCCTAGAGAGGTCCTGTGCTTTGTCTCAGAGATCAATTCCGAAACACTGCCACCCAATGGATGACACACAAATTGACTCTCGCATAACCACAAGAGAATAAAGAGATTAAAACACCAAGAGGGGAACACAGGGAACTGGCAATACCTCCCCTACTGGGAAACAGGAGTGCCAAGCAGAATAATAGTGGAAGTGAAGGACCATTCTATTTTTCTTCTTTTTTTTTTCCTTTTTCTTAATTTTTAATTCTTTATTTTTCATTTTCACATATTTTAATTAAAAGAATATTTTTTTCTTTCTGCCTCAATTGATTTTACCTTTATAATTATTGCATTTTTGTTTTAAACTAGTATTATTAATTACTACTAGTACTTTACCATTTTTGGGGAAAAAAGTGTCATTTTGTTTTCTCTTTATTTTATTTCGGGTTTAGAGTTCTACATTCTATTTTCATCTTCCTTTTAGCATAATTTTACTCCAACTCAACTCCACCTTTGTGCCAACACTTTCCTCCTAACTTTCCCCATTTTGCTGTCTTGTTTCTCTTTCCCTTTTCCAACTTTAGATTCTCCCTATTTTTCTCTTTACCTGGTTAAAATTGCACCCCATTTATATATCTAATTTCAAATCCCCTACTACAAGTCCACACAAACCTCTCCCCTCTTGTCTTCACTAGCCAAAAAGTTGTTTTTTCTCTGTGTCCTTTTGTTGCTATTTGCCTAAAAGTGATTATATCGATTTTTTGAAAATTTTTTTTGAGAGATTGTTTTAGTTTATTCTACTTGTTTTGTTTTGCTTTTTGCTTGCTTTGTTTTCTACCTCTCTTTTCCCTCATCTCCCTCGATACCAGTTGCTATTTGCAATTTGCATCAATCTCTAGGTACTGGTTGCTGGCCTTTGTTGGGATTAGTGACTGTTCTATTGAAGTTGTCTCCTGACATCTATATTTTGTTCCTCTTTTCTCTCTTATACACTTTCTTTTCTCTCTGACTTTTTTTCTCTTCCTTTTTCCTTCTCCTTTTTCTCCCTTTTATTTTCTTATTTTATTTTATTTTATTTTATTGTTCATTTATTTATCTTTTTTTTCTCACTCTCCCAATTTGATTTTGGCACTTCTTTCTTTTCTTTCTTCCTCATTTTCCTCTTCTTCTTTCTCTATTTACCCCTAATTTGTCCTTCATTGGTGGTCACCTTATTTGTGATTATTAACATCTTGAATACATTTCTACTCAGTGCCTTGTGTGCTGTACCTGGTCATGTTGTAGTTTGTGCCTTTCAATCAACGTAGGAGAGAGCTCTACATAACCAGACACCCAGAGAAGAAAGACCATGGGCAGAAAAAGAAACAGCCGACAAAAGACAGAAAGGCAGGTTTCACCAGAAAAGGAAGTAAACGAAATAGAACCACAAATAAGCCTACCAGAGAAAGAGTTCAGAGAAATTATCATAATGTGGTTGAAAAGAATGGAAGACAAATTTGACAATATGAGTAACAGCCAAGAGGTAATGAATAAGAACCTAGAGGAGGTGAAGAAGCATGAAGAAGAAATGCAGAAGAAACTAGAGGAGGTGCAGAATAAACAAGAAGAAATGCAGAAGAAACTAGAGGAGGTGCAGAATAAACAAGAAGAAATGAATAATGACATCACTGCTATAAAGAACTCAATAGAAAGCATCAAAAGTAGACTAGAAGAAGCAGAGGACCGCATCAGTGAGCTAGAAGACACGGTAGGAAAAAATACCCAAGTACAGCAGCTTCTAGAAAAAAAAGTTAAAAAGCAAGAGGAGAGTCTAAGGGAACTTTGCGAAAACATGAAACAAAATAACATCCTCATAATTGGGGTTCCAGAAAGAGTGGAAACTGAACAAGGATTAGAGAACGAGTTTGAAGAAATAATGACAGAAAATTTCCCCAATATAGAAAAGAAAAAACCCACACAAATCCAAGAAGCTCACAGAGTCCCAAGCAAAATGAACCCCAACAAACCGACACCGAGGCACATTATAATTAAATTGGCAAACACCGACGACAAAGTAAGAATCTTAAAAGCAGCCAGAGAGAAACAGAAAGTTACCTACAAAGGAACCCCCATAAGACTAGCTACTGACTTCTCAACAGAAACTCGTCAGGCCAGAAGAGAATGGAATGAAATATACAAAGTCATGCAAAGGAAGGGTCTGAATCCAAGAATACTGTACCCTGCAAGACTCTCAATCAAAATTGAAGGTGAAATCAAAAGCTTCACAGACAAAAAAGTACTAAGGGAATATATTACCACCAAACCAGCAATGCAAGAAATGTTAAAAGGTCTGCTGTAATAAAAAGAAAGAGGAAGCGAAGAAGGAACTCGGGGGTAAGGACTAAAAATGGCAACAGATAAGTACTTATCAATAATAACTTTAAATGTAAACGGATTAAATGCTCCAATCAAAAGACATAGGGTAACCGATTGGATAAGAAAACATGATCCATATATCTGCTGTCTGCAAGAAACCCACCTTAGGAAAAGAGATGCACACAGATTGAGGGTGAAGGGATGGAACATGGTACTTCAGGCAAATGGAAATGAAAAAAAAGCTGGGGTTGCAATACTTATATCTGACAAATTAGATCTCAAAGTGAAGGACATAACAAGAGATAAAGAAGGCCACTTCATAATACTAAAGGGAACAATCCAACAAGAAGAAATAACTCTGGTAAACATATATGCACCCAATATAGGAGCACCTAAATACATAAAAAAAACTCTTGGAGGATATTAAGGGAGAGATTGACAGCAATACAATCATAGTAGGAGACTTTAATACCCCACTGTCACCACTGGACAAATCCTCTAAACAAAAAATCAGCAAAGAAACATCAATCCTAAATGACACACTAGACCAGATGGAATTAATTGACATCTTCAGAACATTTCACCCCAAAGCCACAGAATATACATTCTTCTCCAGTGCACATGGGTCATTTTCAAAGATAGATCATATGTTGGGTCATAAGAAAAGTCTCTTCAAATTCAAGAAGATAGAAATCATATCAAGCATTTTCTCAGACCACAGTGGCATAAAACTGGAAATCAACTATAATAAAAACAATAGAAAGAAATCAAACACATGGAGACTAAACAGCATGCTTTTAAACAACGACTGGGTAACCAGAGAGATCAAGGAAGAAATAAAAAACATCATGCCAACAAATGACAATGACAACACAACAATACAAAATTTATGGGACACAGTGAAAGCAGTCTTGAGAGGGAAGTTCATAGCCCTACAAGCCTACTGCAAAAAACAGGAAATAATGGTAATAAATCACCTAAACCTACAACTCAAAGAGCTAGAACGTGAACAACAAGAAAAGCCCAGTGTACTCAGAAGGAAGGAAATAGTGAAGATCAGAGCGGAGATAAACAACTTGGAGACCAAAGAAACAATTCAAAAGATCAACAAAATGAAGAGCTGGTTCTTTGAAAGGATAAACAAGATTGATGGACCCCTAGCCAGGCTCACCAAGAAGCAAAGAGAGAAGACCCAAATAAACAAAATCAGAAATGAAAGAGGAGAAATAACAACAGACCCTGTGGAAATACAAAGGATTGTTAAAAAATACTATGAACAACTCTATTCCAACAAATTGGACAACCTGCAAGAAATGGACATTTTCCTAGAAAAATATAACCTCCAAAACTCAATGAGGAGGAAGCCAAACATCTCAATAGTCCAATAACTATGGAAGAAATTGAAGCAGTAATCAAAAAGCTTCCAGCAAATAAAAGCCCGGGTCCAGATGGCTACACAGGAGAGTTTTACCAAACATTCAAGGAAGAATTAAAACCTATCCTCCTCAGACTATTCAAAAACATTCAAGAAGAAGGAA
>JAAGEH010000289.1:4761109-4780034 GCA_011751065.1 Lasiurus cinereus | reverse complement strand
TCTCACCTCTCCTGTTCGACATAGTACTGGAAGTATTAGCCATTGCAATTAGACAACAAGAAGAAATAAAAGGCATCCAAATTGGAAAAGAAGAAATAAAGCTGTCCTTATTTGCAGATGACATGATATTGTATATAAAAAACCCAAAGGATTCCATTCCAAAACTAATTGACTTAATTAATGAATTTGGCAATGTAGCAGGATACAAAATTAATGCTAAGGAGTCTGTGGCATTTCTATACACTAACAGTGAAATTATAGAAAGAGAAACTAAAAAAGCAATCCCATTTACCATCCCACCAAAAAAATTAAGATACCTAGGAATAAACCTAACTAAAGAGGTAAAAGACCTTTATGCAGAAAACTACAGGACACTGAAAAAAGAGATAGAGGAAGATGTTAACAGATGGAAGAGCATACCATGTTCATGGATTGGGAGAATCAACATCATTAAAATGTCCATACTACCCAAAGCAATCTACAGATTCAACGCACTACCCATTAAAATACCAACGACATATTTCACAGACCTACAAAGAATTCTTCATAGATTCATCTGGAACAAAATAAGACCACGGATAGCTACAGCAATTCTGAGAAAAAAGAATAAAGTAGGTGGGATCTCAATACCAGACTTCAAGCTATACTACAAAGCAACTGTTCTCAAAACAGCCTGGTACTGGCACAAGAACAGACATATAGATCAATGGAATAGAATAGAGAACCCAGATATCCACCCAAACCACTATGCTCAATTAATATTTGACAAAGGAGGCATGAACATTCAATGGAACCAAGATAGCCTCTTCAATAAATGGTGTTGGGAAAATTGGACAGATACATGCAAAACATTGAAACTGGACCACCAACTTACACCAAATACAAAAATAAACTCAAAATGGATACAGGACTTAAACATTAGAAGGGAAACCATAAAAATACTAGAGGAATCCACAGGCAACACAATCTCAGATATATGCCGAAAGAACTTCTTCACTGATACTGCTCCAAAGGCAATGGAAGCTAAAGAAAAAATAAACAAATGGGACTGCATCAAAATAAAAAAGCTTTTGCACAGCAAAAGAAACCATCAACAAAACAACAAGAAAGATCAATGCATGGGAGAACATATTTGCAAATGCTATCACTGATAAAGGTTTAATCTCCAAAATCTACAACCAACTTATACAACTTAATAAAAGGAAGATAAAGGGTCCAATAAAAAAAATGGGCAACGGACCTAAATAGAACTTTTCAAAAGACGACAGAAGGAAAGCCAAGAGACACATGAAAACATGTTCAAAGTCATTAATCATCCGAGAGATGCAAATCAAAACGACAATGCGATACCATCTTACACCTGTCAGAATGGCAATCATCAACAAATCAACAAACGACAAGTGTTGGCGAGGATGCGGAGAAAAAGGAACCCTTGTGCACTGTTGGTGGGAATGCAGACTGGTGCAGCCACTGTGGAGAACAGTATGGAGTTTCCTCAAAAAACTAAAACTGGATCTCCCATTTGACCCTGTAATACCACTCTTAGGAATTTATCCTAAGAAATTACAAACACCAATCAGAAAGGATTTATGTACCCCTATGTTCATAGCAGCACAATTTACAATAGCCACAATTTGGAAACAGCCTAGGTGCCCGTCAGCAGATGAGTGGATCAGAAAACTGTGGTACATCTACACAATGGAATTCTATGCTGCCATTAAAAAGAAGGAATTCTTACCATTTGCAGCAACCTGGTTGGAACTGGAGAACGTTATGCTTAGTGAAATAAGCCAGTCAATGAAGGAGAAGCATCACATGATCACACTCATTGGGGGATAATAAAGAACATTATAAACTGATGAACAAAAGGATAGATACAGAGACAGTAAAGCTTCAAACAGACTGTGAAATTACAGCAGGAAGATTAAAGTTAGGTGAGGTAGATAAGAGATCAATCAAAGGACTTGTATCTATGCATTTAATCATAACCAATGAACATAGACACTGGGGGGTTGGGGTATGCCTGGGTGGGAGGGGGGGCAATGGGGGGATATGTATAAAAAATTAATTTAAAAAAAGAAAAAAGAAAAAGAGATTTCCTAGAGAATTAAGGCTGTGCTCCCAGTGCCTTTCCACACATCTCCTCTTCTTGGAGAGAATGCACTGAGTGTCCTGAGTGAACCCTGGGAGCAGCCCCATGGGCTTTAAAGTTGCCAGTGCTGCAACTTCTGGAAAAATGCCCTGGAGAGAACCAACTGACAAGAAAAACATTCTAAGATGTTCTAAATTAAATTACAGCAGCCAGCTGAAACCGGTTTGGCTCATTGGATAGAGCATTGGTCTGCGGAGTAAAAGGTCCCAGGTTCGATTCTGGTCAAGAGCATGTTTCTTTGTTGTGGGCACATCCCCAGTAGGGGGTGTGCAAGAGGCAGCTGATCGATGTCTCTCTCATCAATGTTTCTAACTCTCTATCCCACTCCCTTCCTTTCTGTAAAAAATCAATAAAACATATTTTTTAAAAATTACAGCAGCCAACATGAGAGAGAGAGACAGCAACAATTAGCCAGTTAATAGCTGTGGGCTAGCTGACAAGATTGCTCACATCCCTGAGTGTTGGTTGAAGCTTTGACTCAACATCCAGGCATCTCCTAGTGACCACTAGACACCACCGTACCCTACTGTGCATGGACTTTCAGGACTGTTGCCTGCAACCAATGCAAAGTAGTAAATATTTTTTCCTTATGGATTATGCACCTATCCTAAAATGCCTCTGCTTTATCTTGTCTGTAGCCAATATAAATTATTTCTTAACAACTTGTATCTTTCTTCTCCCTACCCCACCCAAACATCATGTGTAAAAGCGCCCATCAGCTCCATGGTGGTGGACATGTCACCTTCTCTACCTAGTGCTGCTGCTGGTGGTTATGATGTCATGGTCCAGAACCTGGTCCTTTACTGGCCTTCACATGGCTTTTTGAACCCTTTCTTTTAGAAAAGCCTTTCAGCAATGGAAGCTAAGTGCTTGTCTAACACTGTACAAAATGAAAGGCTTTTCTAGGCAGAAAGGGGCAGGAACAAGGAAGTCATACTAGGCAAAGTGAGTTGGTTAATGCAACGTTGCTTTCCTTTTGGACAAAGTAGGGGCAAAACAGATTAATAGTGACAGAGACTGAGATTTATCCCACTTGTGCTGATTAGGTGATTTCTGGTTGTCTGGTTTCACATTTCATTTCAAAAACTGTAACTGTGTCTTAGTTTGCTGAGGTGGGCTAAGCATAAAGCGAGTCCATTTGGGGCCTCTTGTCTTTAATACTTCTGATGATCTTATGTCGCATGGATAATAATAAAAGCAGTTGCTACACAATTGCGTAAGAGAGTCACCTCACTGGGTCTAACACAGAGCAAAGTTGATTTTACCTGAGCCTATGTTCCCAGAAAACAGCCTTACACCCTCTAAACCGGCCTTTTGTGTCATGTAGGTCTGAAGACATCTCCTCCTTGATTCTCATGGATTCTTCTTCTGGAAGGCAAACTCAGAAAAGGAAAATAGTGGGATAAATATCAGCGTCTGTCACTATTATTCATTGTGGATCTCCACTGGCACTTATTCTCTCCCTCCTTCACTGTCCATTCTAAATAACCTTTACCTTCAGCTATCCCATCTCCAGATATAACCCCAGCCTTGATCCTTATGAATTTGGACCCATAATACTTCTCTCAGTTGAGTGTTGTTACACATATCGATTCAGTTATAAGGGACAAGGAAATACCACAAGTGTTCTGCACATTCTATACTCTTCAGTTTTCTTGCATTTGTTCTCAATCACTCATGAGAGGCAAGAGCAGAACGACCAAGAGCAGAACGACCTTCTGGACAACCTTCTAGATGAAGCCAAGACTGTGAGGATGGCTGAGGCATCCGGGGCCTCCAAGACCTACTCTTGCATGAATTTCGTGCATCAGGCCTCTGGTCAATAATAACCTTAAATGTAAATGACTTAAATGTTCCAATCAAAATGTATAGAGTAGCTGAAAGAATAAGAAAACATGACCCTTATATATGCTGTCACCTCAAAACAAAAGACACACACAGAAAGAAAGTGAAGAGATAGAAAAAAATGTCCAGGCCAATGGAAATGAAAAAAAAAAAAGAGCAGGGTTAGTAATACTCATTTCTGATAAAATAGATTTCAAAGTGAAGACTATAACAAGCGATGATGAAGGCCACTTTATAATACTAAAGGGATGGGTATAGCAAGAGGATATAACTCTGATAAACATATATGCACCCAATACTTTAGCATCCAAATATATTTTTTAAAATCTGAAGGATTTTAAAGGAGAGATAGACAGCAATACAATAATAGTAGGGGACTTCAACACCTCACTGACTTCACTGGATACATCTTCTAGAAAAAAAAAAGGTCAACAAGGAAATAGCTATCCTAAATGACATAATAGATCAGATGGAATTAACTGACATCTTCAGAAGATTTCACCACAAATCTATGGAATATACATTCTTCTCAAGTGTACATGGGACATTTTCAAAGATAGACCATATATTAGGACACAAAACAAGTTCAAGAAGATTGAAGTCATGTCAAGCATCTGCATAGATCACAATGGTATGAAATTAGAAATCAACTACACGCAGAAACATTCAAACACCTTGAGGCTAAATAGCATGTTATTAAACAACTAGAGGCCTGGTACACGAAATTCATGCATGGGTTGCATGGGTAGGTTCCCTAGGCCTGGCTGGTGATCAAGGCCTATTGGGGCCATCTCACCCAGTCCTGATTGGGGCTGGGCCGGCCAGGGCCTGCCACCTGTCCCCCACTGGCCAGAGGAACAGATGGGGGGAGGCTCCATGGGAAGTTTGTTGGCTGGGAAAGGGTGGGGGGAGGAGGACCGAGGAGGTTGGCTGGCTGTGGGAGGTTGTCTGTGGGAGTGCACTGACCACCAAGGGGCAGCTCCTGCATTGAGCATCTTCCCCTGATGGTCAGTGCACATTGGCTCAATGGATAGAGTGTCATCCTGCGGACTGAAGGGTCCCGGGTTCGATTCCGGTCGAGGGCACGTACCTTGGTTGCAGGCTCAATCCCCAGTGGGGGTTGTGCAGGAGGCAGCCGATCAATGATTGTCTCTCATCATTGATGTTTATCTTTATTGTTCCGTTTATTACAGATGTGCCTCTTCCCTCCCATAATTCCCCTCCACTTTATTCCCCCCCCATGCCCTTATCTGCCGCCTCTGTCCTCATCCATAGGTGTAAGATTTTTGTCCAATCTCTTCCTGCACCCCTCATTCCTCCTTTCTCCCAAGAATTGTTAGTCCATTCCCTTTCTATGCCCTTAATTCTATTATATTCACCAGTTTATTCTGTTCATCGGATTTTTTTATTCACTTGCTTTTTAGATTCACTTCTTGATAGGTATGCATTTGTTATCACTTTGTTGTTCATAATTTTTATCTTTACCTTTTTATCTTCTTCCTTCTCTTCATGAAAACCCTTCAGCATTTTATATAATCCTGGTTTGGTGTTGATGAACTCCTTTAGCTTTTTCTTATCTGTGAAGCTCTTTATCTGACCTTCAATTCTGAATGATAGCTTTGCTGGGTAGAGTAATCTTGGTTGTAGGTTCCTGTTATTCATCACTTTGAATATTTCTTGCCATTCCCGTCTGGCCTTCATAGTTTCTGTTGAGAAATCAGGTGACAGTTGTATTGGTGCTCCCTTGTAGGTAATTAACTGTTTTTCTCTTGCTGCTTTCAATATTCTCTCTTTGTCTTTTGCTCTTGGTATTTTAATTATAATGTGTCTTGGTGTGATCCTCCTAGGATTCTTTTTGTTTGGGGTTCTGTGCACATCCTGGACTTGTAAGTCTATTTCTTTCACCAGGTGGGGGAAGTTTTCTGTCATTATTTCTTTAAATAGGTTTTCAATATCTTGCTCTCTCTCTTCTCCTGGCACCCCCATAATTCTGATGTTGGTGCACTTGAAGTTGTCCCAGAAGCTCCTTACACAATCTTCATATTTTTTTTGTTCTTTTTTTCTTTCTGTTTTTCCAGTTGGGTGCTTTTTGTTTCTTTGTATTTTAAATCTTTGACTTGATTCTTGTGTTCCTCTAATCTGCTGTTAGGTCTCTATATAATATTTTTTATTTCAGTTAGTGTTTGTTTAATTTCTAGTTGGTCCTTTTTTGTCTCCTCTTGGGTCTCACTAAATTTATCACCTGTTCTAGGAAATTCTTGAAAACCTTAAAAGCGTGGTTTTGAACTCTATATCCAGTCTTTTGTTTTCCTCCATTTCTTTTGTTTGTGATCTGTTCCTTTGTCTCTGAATTTTCCCTGCTTCTCTGACTTGGTAGAGTAGCTTTGTGTGCTAGGTGTCCTATATGGCCCAGTAGCTCCGCCTCCCCAGTTACCTCAGGTGGACACTCTTGGTGCACCCCTTTGTGGACTGTTTGTACAGTCTTGTTGTAGTTAAGTCTTGATTGTTGTTGGTATCATTGAGGGGAATTGATCTCCAAGCCAATTGGTTGTGAGGATTAGCTGTGTCTGTGCCTGGAGAACTTCTTTGCTAGACTCAGCCTTAAGACTTGCAAAATTGCAACATCCTCTGTGCTGGGCTTGGGTGTGGTGGAGTCTCAGGGCTGAGCAGACAGCATTGGTTTCGGTTCAGCTCTGCCCTAATAGGCTCCTGTGTCTCAGTGTCCCATAGTAATCGCTGCAAGCACCTCTGAGAGAAAGCTGCCCTTGAGTTCCACCTGCTGCCAGACAGTCCAGTTTCTCCCCAATGAGTCTGGGTCCCCATAGTCTCCCCAGGAACTGGAGTTCAGTGCAGTTGGGAGCTTTTGTCTCCCTCCCACTTGAGAAAGCCAGCCACCCACTCAGTTGCCAGCCCTCTCTGCGTGCACGTTTCAATACCTCTGCCTTCTGTAGGTCCTCTGTGTCTCAGTGTGCTTTTCTCTTTCCTTCTAGTTGTAGAATTTTCACTCTGCAAGCCTTCCTGTGGTTCTGGATGATATTCGTTTTGTCTTTTTGTTGTAGTTTTGAAATTGTTGTGGGAGGCAGCAGTTTAGGTGTTTACCTATGCGGCCATCTTGGTTTCTCTTCCTTTGCCCATTTTTTAATTGGGTTACTTGTCTTCCTTTTGTCACTTTGTATGAGTTCTTATATATTTTGGAAATTAACCCCTTATCATATGTTTCATTTGTAAATATGTTCTCTCACTCAGTGGACTCTCTTTTCACTTTGTTGATGGTTTCTTTTGCTGTTCAAAATCTTTTAATTTTGATGTAGTCCCATTTGTTTATTTCCTTCTTAGTTTTTCTTTGCCCTCTAGGAGACGTATTGATAAACAGTACTAAAAGAGATGTCTGAGATTTTGTTGCCTATGGTTTCCTCTAGGATTTTTATGGTTTCACGACTTACATTTAATTCTTTTATCCATTTTGACTTTATTCCTGTGTATGGTGTAAGTTGGTGGTCTAGTTTTATTTTTTATTTTTTTGCATGTATCTGTCCAATTTTCCCAAAACCATGTATTGAAGAGACTGTCTTTACTCCATTGTAAAGGAGGCTCTTGCCTCCTTTGCCAAATATTAATTGAGCATAGTGGCTTTGGTTGATTTCTGGGGTCTCTATTCTCTTCCATTGATCTATATGCCTGTTCTTATGTCAGTACCAAGCTGTTTTGAATACAGTGGCTTTGTAGTATAACTTGATATCTGGTATTGTGATTCCTCCAATCTTTCCTAAGATTGCTGCAGCAATTCAGGGTCTTTTTTGGTTCCATATAAGGTTTTGGAATGTTTGTTCTAGATCTGTGTATGCTATTGGTATTTTAATAGGGATTACATTGAATCTTTAGATTGCTTTGTGTAGTATGAACATTTTAATGATATTGATTCAATCATAGATTCAATCTATGAACACAGTACTTTCTTCCTCTTGTTTATATCTTCCTCTATCTCTTTTTTCAACATCCTGTAGTTTTCCAAATACAGGTCTTTTATCTCCTCAGTTAACTTTATTTCTAAGTATTTTAATTTTTTGATTCAGTGGTAAATGGAATTGTCTGTTTAGTTTCTCTGTCTGAGTGTTCATTATTTGGTATAAAAATGCCATTGGTTTCTGGGTGTTAATTTTGTATCCTGCTATGTCGCCAAATTCACTTATTAATTCAAATAGGTTTTTTTTTTGGTGGATATTTAGTGTTTTTTATGTACACTATCATATCATCTGTGAATACTTCTTCCTTTCTAATTTGGATGCCTTTTATTTCTTCTACTTCTCTGATCACTGTGGCTAGAATTTCCACTACAATGTTGAATAAGACTGGTGAAAGTGGACATCTCTGTCTTGTTCCTGTTCTTAGGGGAAATGGTTTTAGTTTTTGCTCATTGAGTGTTATGTTGGCTGTAGGTTTGTCACTTACAGCCTTTATTATGTTGATGTATATGATTCCTCTATTCTCATTTTGCTGAGAGTTTTTTCAAAAAATGGTGTTGGATTTTGTCAAATGGATTTTCTTCATCAATTGATATGATCATGTGATTTTTGTCTTCCAATTTGTTTTTGTGCTGTGTCACGTTTATTGATATGCAAATACTTTACCAACCTTGCATCTCGCAATAAATCCCACTTGGTCATGGTGTGTGATCTTTTTTAATGTATTGCTGGATTTTATTTGCTAATATTTTCTGGAGGATTTTAGCATCTATGTTCATCAGGGATATTGGCCTGTGATTGTGTTTTTGTTTGTTTGTTTGTTTTTTGTAGTGTCTTTATCTGAATTTTGAATTAGGCTAATGCTAGTCTCAAAAAAGGAGCTTGGATTTTTTTAGAATAATTTGAGGAGGAAAGGTGTTAGTTCTTTGTTTTTTAAAAAATATATTTTATTGACTTTTTACAGAGAAGAAGAGAGAGGGATAGAGAGTTAGAAACAGTGATGAGAAAGAAACATCAATCAGCTGCCTCCTGCACACCTCCTCCTGGGGATGTGCCCACAACCAAGGTACATGCCCTTGACCAGAATTGAACCTAGGACCCTTCAATCCACAGGCTGATGCTCTATCCATTGAGCCAAACTGGTTAGGGCTGTTAGTTCTTCTTTGAATGTTTGGTAAAACTCCCCTGTAAAGTCAGAGCTTTTGTTTGCTGGAAGTTTTTTTTTAAATTATTTCTTCAGTAGTTATGGGCCTATCCAAGTTTTCTGATTCTTCCTGATTGAGTTTTAGAAGATTGTATTTTTCTAAGAATATGTCCATTTCATGCAGATTGCCCAGCTTATTAGAGTACTTTTTTATAATCCTTTGTATTTCTGTCAGGTTAGTTGTTAATTTGCCACTTTCTTTTCTGATTTTGTTTATTTGTGTCCTGTTTCATTTTTTAAAAATATATTTTTATTGATTTCAGAGAGGAAGGGGGAGGGAGAGAGAGATAGAAACATCAATGATGAGGGGGAACCAAGATGGCAGCATAAGATATACATCTGTACGTGCTGTCTCTTGCAACCACACCAAACTACAACTAAAAAGTAAAACAACTATCCCCCAGAACCACAGCAGAGCTGCGGAGTGGAAGTTCTGCAACTAGAAGAAAAGAAAAAAGTGCATCCAGACCTGGTAGGATGTGCAGAGGCTCAGAAAAGCAGAGGTATGAAGACGTGGGCAAATTGGGCTGGCATCCACTGTTGTTTTTCAATTGGGAGGGAGTTACAAGATCCTGACTCTGTGAACTCCAGTTTCTGATGAGACTCTGTGGACTCAGACTGATACAGGGAGAAACTGGACTGTCTGCCATTGGGTCAGAAAGGGAGGGTGGCTCTCTCACAGAGTTACACACTGGAATCATTGTTTACTGTGCTGGAGTGCTGGACACAGGACACTGAACAGAATGCGGCAGAGAGGGCTGACTGGCAGCCATCACTGTTTGCCACGCCCTAGCCTAGTGACTCCCTGAGACCCCGCCCTGCCCAATTTACAAGTCCCCACCCAGCTGTGCAGCGACTTTTGCATATGAATGACCTGCCCTCTGGCAACGTAACCTAAGAAATTGCAACTGGTTCAGACAATTCCAAAACTTCCAAACTCCAAGCAAATAGGAGAAATCAACTCCAAATCTTGCAAACTCCAAGCAAAGAGGAGAAATCTGCAGAGCTCCCTGTAGCTCCTGCTGGGTGGCCTCAAACACTAGCTGACTTGCATCTCCTTGGAGATCCAGGAACCAGTGTACCTAGAGGTCAATGTGAGATGACACCAGATTTCAACTCCTCACATACATAAGTAACACACTCAGAGGCAGACTCCGTGAGCATCAAAGCTTCTCTGAAGCAAGTCTTGCCCCATAGGGGTGTCTCCAGCATAGCAGTTCTTCCATTAATAGACACAGCTAATCCTCACAGTCAATTGTCCTGGAGGTCAATATCTCCCAATGTACCAATAGCAATCAAGGCTTAACTATAACAAGACTGTGAACCCAGCCCACAAAGGAGTGCACCAAGAGTGTCCACCTCAGGTGATTGGGGAGGCGGAGCTACTGGACCCTAAGGACAACTAGCACAGAAAGCTACTCCATCAACACAGGGAAGCAGCCAAAATGTAGAGACCAAGAAACATGTCACGAATGAAAGAAATGGAGGAAAGTAAATGACTGGACATAGAGTTCAAAACCACATTTATAAGGCTACTCAAGAATCTTCCACAAACCACCGACAAACTTATTGAGAACTCTGAGAAACTTAGTGAGACCTTCAAAGATCTTAATGAGAATGCAAAACAAACCAAAAAAATGGAAAAGGACCAGTGAGAAATTAAGCATGCACTGTCTGAAATAAAGAATAATATACAGAAATCCAGCATTAGACAAAGGACCCTAAGAATCAACAAAGATCTGAAATATGAGGAAGCAAAAAGCACCCTAATGGAAAAACAAAAAGAAAAATGAGCCCAAAAATGTGAAGATAGTGTAAGGAGCCTCTGGGACAACCTCAAGCGTACCAACATCAGAATTATGGGGATGCCAGAAGAAGAGAGAAAGCAAGATACTGAAAACTTATTTGAAGAAATAATGACTGAAAACTTCCCCCACCTGGTAAAAGAAATAGACTTACAAGTCCAGGAAGAACACAGAACCCCAAATAAAAGAAATCCAAAGAGGACCACACCAAGACACATCATAATTAAAATACCAAGAGCAAAAGACAAAGAGAGAATATTGAAAGCAGCAAGAGAAAAACAGTTAATTACCTACAAGGGAGCACCCATACAATTGTCAGCTGATTTCTCAACAGAAACTATGCAAGCCAGACAGGAGTGGCAAGAAATATTCAAAGTGATGAATGGTAAGAACCTACAACCAAGATTACTCTACCCAGCAAAGCTATCATTCAGAATTGAAGGTCAGATAAAGAGCTTCACAGATAAGAAAAAGCTAAAGGAGTTCATCAACACCAAACCACTATTATATGAAATGATTAAAGTATTCTTTAAGGAGAAGAAGAAGAAAAGGAAGGTAAAGATAATAATTATGAACAACAAATACATATCTATCAACAAGAGAATCTAAAAATCAAGTGAATAAAAAATCTGATTAACAGAATAAACTGGTGAATATAATAGAATCAGGAGCAAAAAAAAGGGAGTGGACTGACAATTCTCAGGGGGAAAAGGGTGCAGAGAGAGACTGTATGAAAATCGTACACCTATGGATGAGGACTATGCTGGGGGAGGTAAGGGCAGAGGGAGGAGTGAGAGCTGGGTGGAGGGGAACAATGGGGGGAAAAGAGGGAAACAAATATAATAATCTGAACAATAAAGATTTATTAAATAAAAAAATCAAGTGAATAAAAAATCCGATGAAAACTTTTGCACAGCAAAAGAAACCATCAACAAAACAACAAGAAAGCCCACTGTATGGGAGAACATATTTGCAAATGTTATCACTGATAAAGGTTTAATCTCTAACATCTACAGCCAACTTATACAACTTAATAAAAGGAAGATAAATGATCCAATAAAAAATGGGCAAAGGACATAAATAGAACCTTTTTGAAAGATGACAGAAGGCCAAGAGACACATGAAAACATGTTCAAAGTCACTAATTATCCGAGAGATACAAATCAAAATGACAATGTGATACCATCTCACACGTGTCAGACTGGCAATCATCAACAAATCAACAAACAGCAAGTGTTGCTGAGGATGTGGAGATAAAGGAACCCTTGTACACTGTTGGTGGGAATGCAGACTGGTGCAGCCACTGTGGAGAACAGTATGGAGTTTCCTCAAAAAACTAAAAATGGAACTCCCATTTGACCCAGCAATCCCACTCTTAGGAATATATCCTAAGAAATTAGAAACACCAGTCAGAAAGGATTTATGCACCCCTATTTTCATAGCAGCACAATTTATAATAGCTACAATTTGGAAACAGCCTAGGTGCCCGTCAGCAGATGAGTGGATCCAAAAACTATGGTACATATACACAATGGAATTCTATGCTGCCATAAAAAAGAAGGAATTTTTACCATTTGCAGCAACCTGGATGGAACTGGAGAGCCTTATGCTTAGTGAAATAAGCCAGTCAATGAAGAAAGAAACACCACATGATCTCACTCATTTGTGGATAATAAAGAACATTATAAACTGATGAACAAAAGGATAGATACAGAGGCAATAAAGCATCAAACAGACTGTCAAATTACAGCAGGAAGGTTAAGGAGAGGTGGGGTAGATAAGGATCGACCAAAGGACTTGTATGCATGCATATAAGCATAACCAATGATCACAAGACAATGGGGGGTTAAGGTATGCCTGGGAGGGGGTGTGCAATGGGAAGATATGTACACATGTAACACATTAATAAAAAAAATAAAAATAAAAATAAATCTGATGAACAGATAATAAATAAATAAATAAATAAATAAATAAATAAATAAATAAATAAAATGACCCTCTAAATTTTATGGTGGAAATTAATGACTATAGTTATTACACAGAAGAATTAAATACACAGAGGAAGAGAGAGAGGTATTAATGAATTAAGAAAACAGTGTTTTAATTTTTAGGCATTCCTTGGTGAGCAGCTGTGACTACTGAGGCTTATCTTTTGAGACCATTTGCATTTTTTGTCACATGCAAAAAACTTATGATAACAAAAGCTCTATTTTATTGTAATATCAAATATCATCTTTCTGGCTATTCTGAAAATGTTCCTTTGTAGAAGACTCTAAGAGACATCATAATTACATTGGTAACGAATTTGATGTGCTAAAACACAAAGCTAAAAATGATACTTCAGTGAGTCCATCAATTTTTACATTTCTCATTTTAATATCAAAATGTTAAAAATGCTGAATATTTTGACACCCAGGCACCATAACTAGAATTTTGCCACATAGATTATTTTTTGCATAGATATACATACTGAAGTCCAGAGGGGACAAGTGCATTTCCACAGTCCATTTTATGTGTATTGATTTAAAACATATACAATAATTAGAATAGATATTTGTTAACAACTTCAAAAGGCATCTTAACCACCTTATGTCTCCCTTGTAAGCAGAATTGTGCATGTCATTAAACAAAAATCTCACTTCATGAAGTTTTGATTTTTGCAGTGTTCTCTCAGAAGTATTTCTGATCCAATTGAAATGTGAATTATTGTTCATATTTGGCACACACAAAACAAATGCAGCAGCACAAACACAGAACTCGAGACCACCACCAACTGCCAGATCAACCAGAGTGCTATGCTTCCCATGCCTACTTTTTGTGTCTTATTGCTTAGACCAGTGGTTGGCAAACTTGGCTTGTGAGCCACATGCGGCTCTTTAGTCCCTTGAGTGTGGCTCTTCCACACAATACCATGGCCTGGGAGAGTCTATTTTGAAGAAGTGGCATTAAAATAAGTTTAACTTTAAAAAAAATTGGTTCTCGGGAGAACCAAGATGGCGGCATAAGGTATATACACCTATACGGGCTGCCTCTCACAACCACACCAAAACTACAACTAAAAGACAAAACGACTATCCCCAGAACCATGGGAAAGCTGGCAGAGTGGAAGTTCTACAACTAGAAAGAAAGAAAAAAGTAATTGAGACCCAGTAGGACATGCAGAGGCTCAAAAAGGCAGAGGTACAGAGACGTTTGTGAATGGGACTGGTGTATGCTGTTTTTGTTTGTTTGTTTCAATTGGGAGGGAGTTACAAGTTCCCAACTGCTCTGAACTCCAGTTTCTAGCGAGATTCTGGGAACCCAGACTCATACAGGGAGAAACTGGACTGTCTGCCACTGGGCCAGAAAGGGAGGATGGCTCTCTTACAGAGGTGTGCACAGGAATCATTGTTTACTGTGCTAGGGTGAGGGACATGGGACACAGGATGAGACACAGAGAGGGCTGACTGGTAGCCAGCATTGTTTGCCACACCCTAACAATTCCTTGAGACCCTGCCCCGCCCAATTTACAAACCCACCCAGCTGTGCGGCAACTTTTGCATATGAATGGCTTGCCCTCTAGCAGCTTAACCAAACAAGTTGCAACTGGGTCAGACAAATCCAAAACTTCCAAACTCCAAGCAAAGAGAAATCTGCAGAGCTCCCTGTAGCTCCTGCTGGGTGGCCTCAAACACTAGCTGACTTGCACCTCCTTGAAGATCCAGGAATCAGTGTACCTAGAGATCAGTGTCAGACCACACCAGATTTCAACTCTTTACATCCATAAGTGACACACTCAAGAGGCAGACTCGGTGAGCACCAAAGCCCCACTGAAGGAAGTCCTGTCCTATAGGGGTGTTTCCAGCACATCAGTTCTTCCATTAATAGACACAGCTAATCCTCACAGTCTTTTGGCCTGGAGGTCAATTCCTCCCAGTGTACCAATAGCAATCAAGACTCAACTACAACAAAACTGTGTACCCAGCCCACAAAGGGGTGCACCAAGCGTGATTGGGGAGGCAGAGCTACTGGGCCATAAAGGAAAACTAACACACAAAGCCACTCTATCAACCAAGGGAAGCAGCCAAAATGCAGGGACAAAGAAACATGTCACAAATGAAAGAAATAGAGGAAAGCAAACGACTGGACATAGAGTTCAAAACCACATTTATAAGGTTAGTCAAGAATCTTCTACAAACCGCAGAGAAACTTAGTGAGACCTCTAAGAAACTTAGTGAGACCTTCAAGGATCTTAATGAGAATGCCAGAAAATGAAAAAGGACCAGTCAGAAATTAAGCATACACTGTCTGAAATAAAGAATAATATACAGAAATCCAGCATTAGACTAGAGGATCCCAAGAATCAAACCAAACACCTGAAATATGAGAATGCAAAAAACACTCGTCCAAAAATGTGAAGATAGTTTAAGGAGCCTCTGGAACAACTTCAAGCATACCAACATCAGAATTATGGGGGTGCCAGAAGAAGAGAGAGAGCAAGATATTGAAAACTTATTTGAAGAAATAATGACTGAAAATTTTCCCTACCTGGTGAAAGAAATGGACTTACAAGTCTAGGAAGCACACAGAACCCCAAACAAAAGGAATCCAAAGAGGACCACAACAAAACACATCATAATTGAAATGCCAAGAGCAAAAGATAAAGAGAGAATATTAAAAGCAGCCAAAGAAAAACAGTTAATTACCTACAAGGGAGCACCCATATAACTGTCAGCTGATTTCTCAACAGAAGGGATTGACAGGAAATATTAAAAATGATGAATTGCAAGAACCTACAACCAAGATTACTCTACCCAGCAAAGCTATCATTCATAATTGAAGGGCAAATAAAGAGCTTCACAGACAAGAAAAAAGCTAAAGGAGTTCATCAACACCAAACCAGGATTATATGAAATGCTGAAGGGTATTCTTTAAGAAGAGGAAGAAGAAGAAAAAGGTAAAAATAAAAATTATGAACAACAAATACATATCTATCAACAAGAGAATCTAAAAATTAAGTGAGTAAAAAGTCGGATGAACAGAATAAAGTGGTGAATATAATAGAACTGGGGACATAGAAAGGGAATGGACTGACAATTCTTGGGGGGAAGGGGAACGAGGGGTGTGGGAAGAGATTGGACAAAAATCTTACACCTGTGGATGAGGACAGTGGTGGGGGGTAAGGGCATGGGGTGGGGGGTGGGGGAATCAGGTGGAGTGGAGCTATGGGGGAAAAAAAAGAGGAACATCTGTAATATACTGAACAATAAAGATTTATTATAAAAATAATAAAATAATTTGGCTCTCAAAAGAAATTTCAATCATTGTACTGTTAATATTTGGCTATGTTGACTAATGAGTTTGCCAACCAATGGCTTATACTATAATAATGTGGCTTTACCATGTTATGAAGAGAGAGAACATTTATGAAGATCAAGCACAATGAGATAGCCAATATTACTTCAGGATGTCAAAAAAACAGAACAGGAAGATTGGGAGAATGAACTGAATGCAGTGGAGCATGCATAACACTTGGAAAAATTTGGAACTATAAAGTCAGGTCACTCAAAAAGTGATACCACTTATGTGACTTCCTTGAGACTTATTATGTGAAAGGACAGGTAACACCTGTCACAGAACTGGGTGGCTGTGTAATTGTTGTACACAAGATGAGGCCTTGGAATATGGCATGGCAAGCTCTTTGACTGGTACACATGGGGAGGTGGTGAAAACAAGAGCTCAGCCTCAACTGACTTTCCCATTGCCATTGGAATGAGTTGCCAAAGCAGTACATGCATGTTTCGTTTACCTTTTCCATTTCATAAATTATACCAGTTCATCCAGTTGTATTTTCTTGTATTTGCATTCCTTTCAATAAACTAATTTGATATCCCCCCTCACAGATTTCATGTGAAGAATAAAAATTCTTGAGTCATCAGAAGCTGATTCTTATGAGTTATTATTAATTAATTATCATTCCTCATTAATTCTTTCCTATTTTGCCCTAAACAGATACAAAAGTTGGGGTTAAAGATCAACCTCTGGCTTGGTGTTGCTCAGTGGTTGAGTGTCAACCTATGAACCAGGAAGGTCATGGTTTGATTCCAGGTCAGGGCATCTGCCCCATTTGCAGGCTCAATCCCCAGTAGGGGGCATGCAGGAGGCAGCAGATCAATGATTCACTGTCATCACTGATGTTTCTATCTCTCTCTCTCTCCCTTCTGAAATCAGTAAAAATACATTTTTAAAGAGATCAAACTCTCAATGAATGTTACCCTCTTGCTAACTGAAATGGGAATAAAAATTGCAAAGAATATTAAATAATATTTAGATATACTTTTTTTCTTGATCATGATTACCAGGATTTTATACACTTTAGTAATGCTATTAATGAATAAATGTGATTTGCTTTTGTTGATCCTCTCTATAGTATTCTTTTTATTGAATTGATTTTTGTTCATCTTTTCATTATTTATTTCCTTTTATCTTTCTTGATTTAGCCCATACTATTTGTGGAAATTCTTTTTTTTTTAATATATTTTAAATGATGTCAGAGAGGAAGAGAGAGGTCAATGCTCAACAACTGAGCAACGCCGGCTGGGCAAAAATTCTTTTAAGTTGGATACTTAGCTCATTATTTTTACATCTTCTCCCCGCACCCCACACACACAAAAAAATTATTCATGAGCACAAAATGTCCTGATGCACCACAGATTTTGATATGTGATATTTTCAAAAAAGAAAAGAAGAGACTTCAGAGTCAGTCATATCTTGTTTCACATTTTGAGGGTGACATTAAAGAAGTGAATGAGAGAATCCAAGATGGCGGCATAGGTAAACACCTACACAGCTACCTCGCACAACAATTTCAAAACTACAACTAAAAGACAGAACGGACATCATCCAGAACCACAGGAAAGCTGGCTGAGTGGAAGTTCTACAACTAGAGGGAAAGAGAGGGGCTCACAGAGACCCAGAGGAGCTGCAAAAAGCTGAGGTACGGAGACACGAGTGAGGAGAGAGCGGGTGCCGGAGTACCTGGCTGGCTTTCTCTGGCGGGAGGGAAACGGAGACTCCCAACGGCATTGACCCCTTATCCTACGACACTAAACCCCAGATCCAGCCGAAACTCATACGGGGGGAGTTTGGACTGTGAAAAGGGAGAAGTGCACGGAAATTTAGGGGAGCCGCAAAAGATCAAAGGCCTGGTGGTGCGCACGGCACTGCCCGCAGGAAAGACTGCTGATTGTGCCTCTGGCTTTCGCGAGTGGCGGGAGACAGACCCTCCCAACTGTGCCACTTCTGACTCCACTAAGCCCCTGTTTTGGGCGAAACCCTGGGGACCTAGTCTCGTGTGGTCCTGGTGCACAGGGGAGCTGGAGGGGCAGCGGTCTAGAGGCACTGCAGGCGCTTGGGAATAAGGACCGCTCCAGCGATTACCCAGTCACGTGAGACTCAGGGGCCATGGAGGGCGGGGCCGACTGGAAGGCAAGGCGGTCCCTTAAGCCCTGAGACTCCACCCATCCCAAGCTCAACAGAGGCTTCTGCGGCTTTGTGTCTGGTATCATAAAGCTGAATTCAACACAGAAGTTTTCCCCCGGCATAGTGAAAATGCCGAGACAAGGGAAGGGATTACAAACAAAAGAAATGGAGGAAAACAAAGGACTGGATATAGAGTTCAAAACCACGCTTATAAGGTTTTTCAAGAATATGCTAGAAAAGTTGGATAAATTTAGTGAGACCTAAGAGGAGATGGAAAAGATCCTACTAAAGATAAAAAAAGACCAACTAGAAATTAAACATACACTGACTGAAATAAAAACTATTATACAGCGTCCTAACAGCAAACTAGAGAAAGGCAAGGATCAAGTCAAAAATTTGAAATATAAAGAAGCAGAAAACACTCAACTGGAAAAGCAAGAAGAGAAAAGAATCCAAAAATGTGAAGATAATGTAAGGAGCCTCTGGGACAGCTTCA
>JAAGEH010000289.1:4739563-4760709 GCA_011751065.1 Lasiurus cinereus | reverse complement strand
TAGTGTTCTTGATATAAAAAAAAAAGAAAACGGGGGAGAGAACTCATGGACATGGACAATGGTGTGGTGATTGCAGGGGGAGAGGAGGGTTAATGGAGGTGGGATAGTGTATGGAGTGGATAAATTGTGATAGAAAAAATAAAATAGAATAAAAAAAGCTATGTACATATTTTTTACATAATGTTATTGTACACAATAGATTATATAGTATAATGTAAATAAACATAAATTTTTAGACATTGGGAAACCAAAATGTTTGCATTACATGTTTCATTAAAATATTCACAAATTCTGGCATTCTGGAACCAAAGGTGATATCTCTGAGATGTGTCTATAATATGGCTTATTGTGGACATCTTTGAGTTTATTCTACTCGGAGGCATTGAGACTTATGGAGTTTTTAATTCATGCCTTTTCTCAGACTTGTAAAGGATTGATCATTGTTTCTTTGAATAATCTCTGTTATCCTTCTGGACTTCCATAATACAGGTATGTAATTGTTTTTGGATGGTATACTATAAGTCATTTGGCCTGTGTTTAACTTTTTGTTGTTGTTCCTTGGGGTCTATAACTTCACAAGCCTAACTTCTATTTTCTTCTCAAGTCAGCCATTAAAACCCCATATTTAATTTTTAAATTTGTTTATTGTCTTTTTCAGCTCCATATATTTTTATTTATTTATTATAATTTGTATCTCTTTATTAATATGGTCATTTTGTTCAGATGTTTTTCTGTGATTTCTTTTGTTTGTTTCCCTTACCTCATTGATCATTTGTAAGACAGTTGTTTAAACCTTTGTTCAGTAAGTTTTGTATTTTTTTCAAGGGTGGCTTCAGAATATTTTTTGAAAGTGTCATGTTTCTGTTTTTTTCTATGTCTTATGAACATCTTCATCAAAATTTGTACATTTAAAAAAACACCTACCTCACCCGTTCGCACAGGATTTGTGCCAGGGAAGTCTCTACTAATTAACTAAGCCTTGGTGTGGAGCCTCAGAATCAATATGAAGAGAAGGCTACGAAGTTCTCAGTCTCTTCTTAGTATGCATCATACCTGGACCTTTATGTGGCTTTTTAGATTTCCCCATAAACACAACTTCATTTAAACGTCTTAATTTTCCACAGTTTTCTCTCTTTTTTTTGCATTTGGTAATCTATTGTATATATCTCCAGCCTTAATCTCTTCATTCAGGCATATGTAGTTCAGACCCCTTGCCCTTTTTTTTTTTTTAGTATGCTAGTTGCTCTTAACTACCTGATATCACAATTAGAGAAAATAGACCAATAGACCAGTACTTTAGGGAGCCTCTGACAGGGAGTTCTAAAGAGCAATTTTCAACCTTTTTCATCTCCAGGAACACATAAACTAATGACTGAAATTCTGCAGCACACACAAAAATACGTATTTTTGCCAATCTGACATGAAAAATTGTCTTTTGTTGTGTTGGCTGTTGTCATTTTATATTCACTAATCTAAGGGAGAACAGGCAAGTTCTCCTAACTAAATATTCAGGCATTGCCTGTTTCAAACATTATTGTGGCACACTGGTGTGTCTCTCACAGCACAGTGGTGCCACAGAAAACCGTTGAAAAATCACTGGTTTATGACATTGCTCCACTTCCTCCAGAACAAAGGAGGCAATTAGTCTTTTGTTTTTGTTTTGTAAAGTGCTGTATAGTTTCTTTTCAATTATTTGCTTTGCTGTTGATGCTGAAAACTCACCAACATATTCTTCTTATATTCTCCAATTTTAAAGATTGATTCTTTATCTTCCTTTGAATTTATTGGGGTGGCACTGGTTAACATGTTTTGGATGCACAATTTTACAACACATCATCTACACACTGTATTGCGTGTTGATCACCTCAAGTCAAGTCTCTGTCCATCACTATTTACCCCTCCCCCACAATCACCACAAAGCTGCCAGGAGTTCTCTCTCTCTTTTTTCCTTTTTGCTCACAACAGATTACTATATAATCCTTCCACCCACCCATCTACCCCCACTGCTAACAGCTGTCAGTTTGTTCTCTATTGAGTTGAAGCATTGTAACATACATCTTGTATAAAAACTGCTGTTTGAAATTATCTGCTATTGTTAGATAGTCCTTTGTTCTGTAAACTCTGTCATTTTTATAGTCTCTTATTCTGTAAAATGACTTTGTTTTTAGCTTGAATAAAAGATAAACTTAACTATCTGACCTTGCAAGCTAGCCATCTAATGTAATAGACTAATACTGATAATATTCCCATATTCTCATGCCAAGTGTTTGTTCATTCTATATCCAAGATCATAAACTGTCTGCAAAAATAACTTACACAGAGCTCTTTGTAAAATCTGCAGACAAAGAGCTCAAAAAGTATAAATAAGGAAAACTTCCTCTATATGTTTGCTCAGAATTTGATTGAGATATTCTGCTCTGAGCTCATGCATAATAAAGACTCCTAATTAATTGGCTTGTTAAGGCACCTTGTATTTAGCTTGCTGATTGACAATATAACAGTATTTGTTAGTTCATTAGAACTGGGCTTCTACCTCAGATGGTCTATTGTATGTTATCTCACATCATATTTTGCCCAAGGTGTTTGGAAGTGGTTCTCCTTCCAGCTTTCATGAGCACTGCCGGCTGTCACTTCTTGCCTGAGGTATGAGTTAGGTAAACCAAAGACCAGTCTTTCAGGCAACTCCCATACAGGCTAAAATGATGAAATAAGGTCTGTTTACTCCTTCTGATTTGTCAGATGGATTGGAACTGGGGTGGACACCTACTCTATACCAAGGCTGTGCCACTCAAGGGAGAGTGTGGAGCAAAGGCAAACAAAAGTGTAATAGAATTTCCTGCCATTTCAAATGTGACTTTTTCTGGACAGGATCTTTGCTTTCTTCCTGTACACCTTTGACTAGTTTCCAGGCCTCCTTCAGAGATCAAGATCCTGGAACTTCCTAGTCTGTCAGTTTGCTAATATCCCCCAACCAATCACTTTTTTTAAAAAAATTGAGATCATTAAAAATATGTCATGTTGCTGAAACCGGTTTGGCTAAGTGGATAGAGCATTGGCCTGCAGATTGAAAGGTCCCAGGTTCAATTCCAGTCAAGGGCATGTATCCTGATTTCAGGCACATCACCAATAGGGGGCATTCAGGAGGCAGCTGATCGATCTCTCTCTCTCATCGATGTTTCTAACTTTCTATCCCTTTCCCTTCCTCTCTGTAAAAAATCAATAAAATATATTTTTAAGAAATTTCATGTTTGCAGACATGAGATCTTCCTTCCTCTCTGAAAAATCAATAAAATATATTTTTTTAAAAAAAGAAATATTTTCTAGGTAAGTTTGTGGTTTTTGAAGGGTAGAAAGAAAAGAGAATACTATCCAATTTATTATCTACACTAATAAAAGAGAAACATGCAAATTTAACATACCTCTGCTACACCAACCAGCCATGCCCACCAGCCAATCAGGAGCAAGCATGCAAATTAACCCAAAAATATGGCGGTGGTCATGGAGCTAGAATGAGCAGGAGGCTTGGGTTGCCCTGGCAATGGAGGAAGCCAAGCTTCCCACACCCCTGGCTGGCCCTGGCCTTCGCTCAAAGATACAAAGTTTCAATTATAGAAGATAAATAAATTCCAGATATCTGCTTCCAACTGGCCCTGGCCTCTGCTCAAGGCTATAAAGTTTCAATTATCTATACTAATAAAAGGATAATGTGCTAATTAAATTGGGAGACCTTCTGGACATCCTTCTAGACAAAGCCATGGTGTTGGGGCTGAGGCAGAGGTGGTTAGGGGCAATCAGGCCAGCAGTGGAGGGCATTTGAGGGTATCAGGCTGGCAACGAGGAATAGTTGGGGCAAGGCAGGCCAGCAGGTGGGGGGACAGTTTAGGGCGAGCAGACCCAGGCAGAGTGGTTAGGGGTGATCAGGCAGGCAGACAGGTAAGTGGTTATGAGCCAGCAGTCCTGGATTGTGAAAGGGATGTCTGACTGTCGAACATCCTCTGAGGGGTCCCAGATTGGAGAGGGTGCAGGCTAGGCTGAGGAACACCCCTCCCCGTGCCGCATGCATGAATTTCATGCACCAGACCACTAGTATCTATAATAAACGTAATATACCATTATGCAATAATACTATAAAAATATTACAACCAGCCGAGACCGGTTTGGCTCAGTGGATAGAGCATCGGCTTGCGGACTGAAAGGTCCCAGGTTCGATTCTGGTTGGGGGCATGTACCTTGCTTGCGGGCACATCTCCACTGTGGGGCGTGCAGGAGGCAGCTAATTGATGTCTCTCTCTCATCGATGTTTCTGACTTTCTATCTCTCTCTTCCTCTCTGTAAAAAATCAATAAAATATAAAAAATATTACAACCAGATATTAATAACTTATAAACAAAAATCCATAAAATAATAAATATTATTCAGCTATATGATACTTAAAAAACAACAACAATCTGTTATAACAAATTAAGGTTTAGAGCAAGTGGTTTTAGTGTTGGAATTTCTTTTTAAAAAATGTTTATTTCACAAATCTTAGCTGTTGCTTCAATTTCCAGAGTTGTATACACCTGTATAACTACCACCATAAGGACAACCAGATATTCTCATTGCCCCAGAGTATCCTCTAATCCCCTTCCTATTCATTCACCCATTTTTCTTCTGATAAATTAATATGCATATTTTTATATGAAAATAGTTTATATTATTATATAAATGTCATTCTTTTATATTATATGAATAATTAACTTATTTTATATAACATAAATGAATAGTACAAATATGTATAATATATTATTAATATATGTGTACTAGTATGTATGTGTATATGTATTGTATATATGTTATGGACATTTTAATTAAGATCCTTGAGAATCAAGTTGATTATGATATGTACACATGTAATACATTAATAAAAAATAAATTTTAAAAAAGTTTATTATGAACATTCTTGTACAAATATTTTTGTGCACATATATTCATATTTGTCTTAGGTAAATGCCTACAAATAAAATTGGTACATCACAGAAAGGTTGCCTCAACCAGATATGAGTCTCCCACTTGTGACATTTTTGTAAGTAGTTAAAGTCAATAGTATTTTTTTAAATGAGATATTCTATCGCTTGGGGAAAAGTTCTATGCACTTCCCAATGATTAATGTTCTTGAACATATTTTTATTTACTTTCTGGCCATCCACATACATGTCTTCCTTTTGTAATACTGAAACCTCTGCCCATTCTTTGAGTTTTTTATATTTTTACTGTTGATTATAAAAATTCTTTGTACAATTTAGGTGGGTATTTTGTCAGATATGTGTACTATGAATACTCTCTCCTTAGTCTCTCAGTTGCCTATTTATTTCATGGGGTCTTTTTAAATTTAAATTTTTATAAATTTTGTTTCTTATTTTTTTATTTTGTGATTAGATTTTTGGTGTACTGTCTAGAAAATCTATCTCAATTTTGTGATTTATCCTTTAGCACCATTTTGAAATAATTTTTTAATACGGAATTTGTTTAGGTTCAAGGTTTACTTATTTTTATTATAACCACCTTTTTTTATGGCATTGAGTTGGAGCTTCAGAGTCCCTTTTAACATAATGTATTATACTTCGAGATTATTGAAGTAGAAAAATGTGTTTGCCAAAAGTTAATTCTACTTTATAATTCAAAAATATAAAAATCCTCTTAGCAAAGTAAGAATAAAAGTAAACATTTGTAAATAAGCAAACATATATATGTATGTATATATATATAACATGCATGTGCATGATATGTAATATAAACATATGCAATTTGGAGGATTTAATAATCTTCAATTAATTCCAATACCAGTTAAATCAGGGTCAAGACAATTATTTAATTTTTAAAATTTTTATATTATAATGAGGCACTGAACAATGTAATAAGACAAACAAAAACAACTATGATGTACAATATTTGGAAATTTTTATAAAACCCTCTTCTTATTTAAAGAACATATGATTACCTACATAGCAAATGCAATAAAATCTATCAGACATTTTTTTAATGTGACAAGAACATCCTGCAATGTAAAATCAATATTACCCTAATCTTAGGATCCCTATTTATCAATTTATTAACAGGCAGTCTAAAAATATGTATTTAAATGTTTTATTTCAATAATAACAGTGGATATGCATTTTATTATAATATGTGGAGACCAAGATACATGCAAAAGAATGCTCACACAATATATTTAAGTATTATTTGAGGAAATAACCTAATATTTTATTTACATAAGAATTGATAAACACACATTTTGGTAGATATTTATAAAATAAAATTTCAAAACTATGCAGCTGTGAAAAAGAAGGATCTCTTACCCTTTGAGACAGCATGGAGGAACCTGGAGAGTATCATGCTAAGCTAAATAAGCCAGTCAGAGGAAGACAAGCATCACATGATCTCACTCATATGTGGAATCTAATGAACAAAATTAACTGATGAACAAAACAGATCCAGAGACATAAAAGCATGGAACAGACTGACGAATCTCAGAGGGAAGGTGGGGATGGAGAGGTAGATGGCGAACTTATATGCATAGTTTATGGACACAGACAATAGAGTGGTAAAGGCCTGGAAGGGATGGGTGGAGGAGGTCAATGGGGCCAAAAAAGGAAGACATCTATAATACTTTCAACAATAAAGACATGAATAATGCCCAGCTTCATCTCTCCACATCTGACTACATTAAAATTGTGTGCAAGTACAGGTTTAGTAACAAAAAGCACTATGTCATTTATTAAAATATTAAAGTATTTCAAGCAATAGTAAGAATCTTCATGGTTTTATAAATTTTAGCCAAAAGTGGAACCATGTATTTCTCGCTCCCCCCCCTAATGTGGTTAGCGAGAAAGCTAAACAAAAAGGTTCTTAGTAACAGAATTCGTGATCTCCACTCCACAACCTCTGCTTCAGCATAGGAGATAACCCACCCTGGAAACATCATGGTTGCTGGGAAGCTGGTGGAGGGAAGGCTGCAGCTCCCACTTTAAAATGTTGAATCATGGTGACAACTCCCAGTTCGAGACAAAAGTGATGTTTTACTTATACATCTCAGTTCGCAGGAGTAAACATCAAACTGGCTGAAGAGGACTAAGGAAGAAAGAGAGTTCTACTCTTGTCGGTATATTTGAAACACTTCAACTATAACAGACATTTGCTTATTTTGTCATTCTAAATTTGAATCATATACTTGTATCTATTTATAAGATGGATAAAAGAGTATACAATTGAGAATAATTATCTCGTTGGATCCTTAATAGTCTTTAAGATTATCCAAAATAAATCTCTCTTCATCCTATCTAATAAAAGAGTGATATGCAAATTGACCGTATCTCTGCTATGCTCACAAGCCACACCCACCATCCAATCAGGAGTGAGTATGCAAATTAACCTAACCAAGATGGCTGCGGCCAAGGAGCTGCAGCAAGCAGGAGGTTTGGGTTTTCCTGGCAATGGAGAAGCCAAGCTTCCCTGCCTCCCTGGCCAGCCCAGGCCTACATTCAAAGCTACAAAGTTTCAATTATAGAAGATAAACAAATCCCGCCAAAAATGGCAGCAGCCTTGGAGCTGGAAAGAGCAGGAGGCTTGCGTTGTCCCCAGCAATGGAGGAAGCCAAGCCCGCAGCCCTGGCTTGCCTTGGCCACCGCTACAAAGTTTCAATTATAGAAGAGAAATAAATCCCAACAAAAATGGCTGTGGTCATGGAGTGAGCAGGAGGCTTGGCTCTACAAAGGCTACAAAGTTTCATTTATAAAAGATAAATAAACCCCAGATACCATGGCCTCTGCTTGGGTCGCTGGGGGATGTGGCAAGCTTGCAAACCACCACAAGCCTCTCATCCAGGCTGCCCCACACCCCAAGGGAACCCCCACCCTGATCCGGGATACCCTTCAGGGCAAATCAGCTGGTCCCCACCCATGCACCAAGCCTCTATCCTATCTAATAAGAGAGTAATATGCAGACTGATCATCACTCCAACACACAAGAGGACTGCCCCCATGTGGACAAAGATGGCTGCCACAAGATGGCCAGCAGGAGAGGGCAATTGGGGGCGATTAGGCCTGCAAGGGAGGGCAGTTAGGGGTGACCAGGCTGGGAGAGGAGGAAAGTTGGGGGCGACCGGGCTGCAGGGAAGGGCAGTTTCAGGGGACCCAGGCCTGCAGGGTAGAGCAGTTGGGGGGAACCAGGCCTGCAGGGGAGGGCAGTTAGGAGTGACAAGACCTGCAGGGGAGGGCATTAGGGGTGAGCAGACCTGCAGGAGAGGGCAGTTAGGGGAAATCAGGCTGGCAGGGGAGCAGTTAGGTATCAATCAGGCTGGCAGGGGAATAGTTAAGGGGTGATCAGGCTGGCAGGCAGAAGCCGTTAGGGGCAATCACGAAGGCAAGCAGGCAAGCAGTTGGGAGCCAGCAGTCCTGTATTGTGAGAGGGATGTCTCAGATTGGAGAGGGTGCAGGCTGGGCTGAGGGATACACCCTCCCCCCATGCATGAATTTCGTGCACCAGGCCTCTAGTGAATGCATAATATCTTATTATAAAGTGAGATGATGACATTCACTCTATCAGCATATAGTAAGAGGAAGGTTTTTATCATATTCTCTTTATATATATATATATACATAAGATTTATTACAATGAATGATATACTAATTACATTTTGAAGTGAAAATTTGTACTGTATTTAAAACCAATAAACCAGTGTATTTTTTTTATTTGTGAGCTTGAATGAACCCATTTTGGCTTCATGCCTTTACATATCAACAGTAGGAAACAGTGTTTTACTGTTAAAACTTTATGATATAATTGATAACCACTATACACCAAGCACAGGATGTCTACAGTTAGCTGTTTTGGTTTACAGTTCAGAGAAACGACACTTTACTGCCCAGACTCATTGTTCTGCCAAATGTTTCCATGGCAACCACACTTTGTCTCCTTTAAGTTTGCTAATAAAGGATCCTTACAGATTCCAGAGAATTCCCCTTAATTCCTATAATAAGTTAAGAGTCCAATTAACCAGTTTCCAGAGGGAAAGATACAGCTTTAACTCAAGCTAATTGGGAAGCTATTCAACCAGGTTCTATGGGTGCTCAATTTAGCTAAACTCATTAAAAGTTTTTGCAATAATTCCAGGAGCCTCATTTAATGAGCCCCTGAGCACTGCTCATCCAATTAAAGTATTTTCCTCCCATGCTTGGAGCATACAGTTTTCTATGGTTAGTGTTTTGCTGTTTTCGTTAGTGAACACTCTAACCCCACAGATGTAAAAGAAAAGTGATTCAAAGATTCTTAGAAATTCTAGGCTTCGGGCTGTTAGAAATATTCCTCAATTTCTATTTACCAATTTCATTAAAACTATATTGGGTAATAGAAAACTCCACATCTCTCTCAACACATTTTAAAACATATATAAATATAAGTATACATATGTAAGGGATTGCATAGCAATTCCAACAAATCCAACATTGATTAGGAGGGATTATGGAGCAAACTTCCAAATTTAAAACATTGAGAGATATTATTTCTAGTCCCTCTTTGCTTCCTTTGTTGTTGTTGACAGTATTAAAGATGCCCTACATTTTCTCACCTTTGGGCTCTCCACTAGCTCCTGTCCCAGGCCTTCACTGCAATATTATTTGTGTCCATGAGCAATGCATATATTCATAAAAATTCTTTGGTTAAACTTTTCCCACCCCTCCCTCTCTTCTTCCCTCTGAGATTCACCTCTTACATGCTTCTATGCCTCTGGATCTATTTTGTTTGTCAGATTATTTTGTTCATTAGATTCCACATGTAAGTGAGATCATGTTATACTTGTCTTTCTCTGACTGGTTTACTAAACTGAGAATAATAATCTCTAGGCCCCTCCATGCTCTCTCAAAGGGTAAAAGATCCTTCCTTTTTTACAGTTGCATAGTATTCCATTGTGTAAATGTATCACAGCTTTTTTATCCACTCATCTACTGATGGGCACTTGGGCTGTTTCCAGATCTTAGTTATTGTAAATAATGCTATTATGAACATAGGGTTGCATACATTCTTTCTGATTGGTATTCCTGAATTCTTAGGATATATTTCTGGAAGTGGGATCACTGGGTCATATAGTAGTTCCATTTAAAATTTTTTGAGGAAACTCCACACTGGTTTCCATAGTGGCTGCACCAACTTGCATTCCCCCCAGCAGTGCACTAGGGTTCATTTTCCCCCACAACCTAGTCAGCACTTGATGTTTGTTGATATATAAATGGTAGCCATTCTGACAGGTGCAAGATGAACCTCCTTGTCATTTTAATTTACATCTATCTGAGGATTAGAGACATTGAGCATTTTTTCAGTTGTCTCTTGGCTATCTGTATGTTCACTTTGAGGAAGAATCTATTTAGGTCCTTTGCCCATTTTTAAATTGGATTGTTGGTCTTACCAGATGCATCATTGGCAAATACATTCTCTCATACAGTGAGTTACCTTTTCTTTTCATTTTGAAGATGGCTTCTTTTGCTGTCCTGAAACTTCAATTTTGAATAATTGCCTTGCCGGATAAAGTAGTCTTGAATTCAGCCCCTTGCTTTTCTTTACATTGTATACTTCATGCCACTCCTTTCTGACCTGAAGTGTTTCTATTGAGAAATCAGTTGACAGTATAATGGGAGCTCCCTTATAGGTGACTTTCCCTTTCTTACTACCTTTACGATTATTTCTTTGTCTTGTAGATTTGCCATTTTATTTATGATGTGTCTAGGTGTGGGTCTTTGGGATTCATCTTGATTGAACCTCAAATCACTTTTTCCTTCACCATGTTTGTGAAGCTTTATGTCATTGTTCCTTCAAAGAGGTTCTCTATTCCTTGTTCATATTCTTCTTCTGGTACTTTTATGATGCAGATGTTGTTAGGCTTCATAATGTCCAAAAGCTCCCTTAAACTATCCTCCTGTTTTAATTTTTTTTTAATTACTGTTTTGACTGGATGCATTTTCTACCTTGTGTTGTAATTCATTGATTTATTCCTCAGTTTCTTCTAATCCACTGGCTAGCCCTTTTTTGCCTCTGCCTTTCCTAACCTCCTTTATGTGGTCTCCACTTTCCATTTTGGTTAGCAGCCTTCTCTCCAGCTAGTCTCCAGCTGATTATTCTGGATGTTGTTGCTTTTTGTTTGATTGATTGTTGTATTTCTAGTTTGGTCCTGGGAGTGTCTATGTAGTATCTACTTATTCTGCTGCCATTTCTACTCTCCCCAAAATGTGTACTTTATCACATAAATTAAAACTTGAAAAAATAATTGGAGATAAATAACTCAATAAAAAAACATCAAGAATGAACTAATGAGAATAGGTAGGATAGAGTGGATCAGATAGAAGAAAGAATTAGTGATATCAAAGATAGAAATCTAGAAATTGTGCAGAGAGAAGAAGGGAGAGACTTCAACTTAAAATGAAAGAACTATATGAGAATATCTGACTCCATCAGCAAGACAAATATAAGAATAATAGACATACCAGAAGAAGAGATGAGAACTACCCAAACCCATGAAAAGAGATCCTCAAATCCAAAAATCTAATAAAATACCTAATATCTCAATCCTAAAAGCATTCTCCAAAGTACAGTGTATTAAAACTGTCAAAAATAAATGACAAAGAAAGAATTTTCACAGCAACCAGGGATAAGAAGAAAGTAACCTATAAAGGAAAGCCCATTAGGTTATCATCAGACTTCTCAGCAGAAACTCTACAAGCTAGAAAAGAATGGAATCAGATATTCAAACTACTGAAAGAGAGAAATACCATCCAAAAATACCATATCTAGTAAAGTTATCCTTTAGATACGAATGAGAAATAGACTTCACCAGACTATCACTGGAAGACCTCCATTACAGGAAATACTAACTGAGGTTATTCTATCTGAAACAAAGAACAAAAGGTCACAAAACTACAAGTAAGATCATCAACAAATTTACAGTATAAACAAGAATAATTTGTGACAACAAAAGCATAAAAAGGGAAGGGATAAATGTCTTAATTTATAAAAGAGAGAAATAAAGGAGAATGTAGATCCAATGCATTCAAATGAAAAAAGATAACTGTTTATAAGAAATTTGGTTTTTCATAACCCTAATAGTAACCACACAGAAAAAAATAATGGAGACACATAACTTAAAATAAGAGAAAACAGCCCAGCTGTTGTAGCTCAGCAGTTGATCATCAACCCAAGAATGGAGAGGTTGCCGGTTTGATCCCAATTGGGGCATATGCCCAGCTTGCAGGCTTGATCTCCAATAAGGGGTGTGCAGGAGGCATACCATCGATGATGTTCTTCTCTCTATCCCTCGCCCTTGCTCTCTCTAAAAAAAATCAATAAAAACATATTTTAAAAAGAGAGGGAAAACAGAGGAAAAAGTATGAAATAGCACCAACCAAAAACAACAGACAGGAAAACTAAGGGGGAAAAATTAAACACAGAGGTACTAGAAAACACAAGAAAATATGGCTACAGGAAACCCTCATCTATCAATAATTATCTTAAGTGTAAATGGACTGAATTCACCAATAAAGAAGCAAAGAGAAATCCCAGCCAGGGCTAAAGCATTAGCCCACAGACTGAAGAATCTCAGGTTAAATTTCAGTCAAGGGCACGTACTTCAGTTGCAGGATCATGTCCCTGGTTGGGACATGTGTGTGAGGCAACCAAACATCTCTCACATAGATATTTCTCTTTGAGTGTCTCTCCCTCCCTTCCACTCTCTCTAAATTATCAATGTAAAAATATCCTAAGTGAGAATGAAAACAAAATAAATGAATAGAAACACAGAGTAGTAGGTTAGATCCAAAAAACAAAGCCAACCATATGCTGCCTATAGTTGATATATCTAAGTTGTAAAGACAAAAATAGACTCAAAGTAAAAGGCTGGAAAATGGTTTTTCAAGTAAATACTATCCACAGAAAAGCAGATGCAGCCATACTTCTATTTGATAAAATACATTTCAAGATAACAAATGTAAGAAAAGACAAAGATACACTTTATAATGATGACACTACATCAAGAAGAAATAATACTTCTCAATGTATAGGCACCCAATCACAAAGAACCAAAATATATAATAGAACTAAAAAGAGAAAACAGATACAAACACAATCATAGTTGGGGAACTTCATACTCCATTAACTGCTCTAGATAGAACATCAAAACAGAAAATCAATAAAAAATATCAGGTTTAAATGACACATTAGATCAAATGAACATAATTGACATTTACAGAGCCTCTCATCCCAGAATATGAAATTACAAATTCTTCTACAGTGCACATGGAACATTCTAAAAAATAGAATGTGTCACAACCTACCCTCAACAAATTCAAAAAGATTGAAATCATACCAAACATATTCTCTGACTGCAATGCTTTGTAATTCTAAATAAATTGCAAAAATAAGAAAAGCAATCCACAAATATGTAGATATTAAGCAATATACTATTTTAAAGGATCTGGGTAAAAGAAAATACAAAAGTTGAGATCAAAAGATATATAAAGATAAAAAAGAATGACAATACAATATATCAAAACATCTGGGATGCAATGAAAGCAGTAATAAAAAAAGAAGTTTATATCATTACAGGCCTATCTCAAGAAACAAGAGAAATCCCAAGGAAGAAACACAATATTACAACTTTAAGACCTAAATAAGAACAAAGGCAACACAAAGTCAGCAGGAAAAGGAAATAAAAATTAGAGCAGAATTGAATAACATAGAGAGCAAAAAGACTATTCCCCCCAAAATTGAAAATATTAATAAAATTGTCAAATCCTTGATTAGAGCCTGTAAGAAAAAAAAAGAGAAAAGACTTTTATAAACAAATCAGAAATAAAAGAGAAGTTACCACAAACATCACTGAAACACAAAAGATCATATCAAAATATTATGAAAGACTACATAGCAACAAATTCAATAACCTAGGGGAAATGAATACATTTCTAGAAATATATAACTTTACTAGAATAAATAATGAAGAATTGGAAAATCTAATAGATTGATCAACAGTGAATAAATTAAAACAACCATCAAACACCTCACATACCCTTACCCCAAAGAAGTCCAGGATCAGAAGCCACATAGAGTCAGATGAAAACCTGTGTGCTTCTCTACTTGCTTTTTTTTTCTTTATAAAAAAACTAGAGGCCCAGTGCATGAAATTTGTACATGGGTTGGGGGGTCCCCTCAGCTCAGCCTGCACCCTCTCCAATCTGGGACATCCCTCTCACAATCCTGGACTGTTGGCTTCTAATTGCTCACCTGCTTACCTGCCTGGTTTCCCCTAACTGCCACCACTGCTGGCCTGGTCTCCCCTAACTTCCCCCTGCTGCCAGTCAGGTCACTCCTAACTGCCTCCACTGCTGGCCTGGTAGCTCCCAATTGCCTGCCCCCCTGCCTAGTCAGCCCTCACTGCCCACCCCCCTACCAGCCAAATTGCCCCAAGTGCCCCCTCCCTGATGGCTTGGTGGCCCCCAACTGCACCCCTGCTGGCCTAGTCACCCCTCACAACCCCTCCTGCCAGCCTAATCACCCCCAAATGCCCCCTCTGCTGGCCTGGTTGCCCCTAACTGCCCTGCCCCCGCCAGCCTAATTGTCCCAAGTGTCCCCTCAATGGCCTGATGATCCCCAACTGCCCCCCTGCCAACCTAATCGCCCCCTGCTGGCCTGGTCACCCTTAAATGACCCCCCTCTGATGACTTGGTCATTTTTACTACCCCCTTGCCAGCCTGATTGCTCCCAACTGCCCCCCTGCTGGCCTGGTTGCCCCTCACAGCCCCCCTGCTGTTCTGGTCACCCCACATAGCCTGCTTGTTTAGTCATTTGGTTGTCCCTCACTAAACTCCTTGCTGGCCTGGTCATAGGCAGCCATCATGTAAAGGTGTTAAGGTTAATTTGCATATTACCTCTTTAATATATAGGATAATATCACTGGAGGTCCAAGATGGAAGTAACACACACTTCCTCTCAGTGTCAAACAGAATTTATAACTAAAATTTAAAGCAGTCAACCTGAATAAACAACAGAAGGACATCTTGAACAGGAGTATTATATCCAATGATTGGAAAAGGAAGCTACACAGAGACTGGTAAAAAGAGCAGAGAGACAGAGAGGGCTGGGCCCTGAACCCAGTGACAGTGACTGAGAAGCTAGAGAAGTATCACAATTGCAACAGTCCCCTCAAGGAAAGTGGGGTCTCAATCCCATGCCAGGACCCCTAATCCAGAACACCAGAGCCGGGAAAAAGATCTTCCCAGCATCTGCAGCAAAAATAAGCAGGGACTTTGTCTGCCAGGAAAAGGAGGGAGTCAACTTAAATCCAGGGGCTTTCTTTAAGGGCCAATGCACAGGGGTTTCCTCTTGGGCACTCACCTGGGGCTCTGGTAGAGGGAAAGAGACTCGGCATATGGAAGCCATAAAGAAAAGATCTGGGTGGCATAGCTCTGGAGATCTGGATGATAGGCTACTGAGGTCCTGATCCCGAGTCAACATCCCACCCTGCCATCTGCTAGGGTCAAGCACTTCCATTCTTACAGCACCAGCTAGATAAAGTGCACTAACCCCATCCTCCAAACACTGGTGACACCACCCTGCCAAACTCAAGTTTGGCATAAGAGACTATTGGCTGCACCCAACAGGGACCTGCAGTGCACTCTTTTTCTGGAGAAACTATAGATGATAATTGAATTAAGTGGCTTTGGAACAAGAACCAAACTTTCCTTCCTCCCACAGGTTAGGCAGGTGCCACCCCCAATGGAAGGCAGCAGTTAGCAACAGAGTTAGGAGGAGGCATGTACTTGTATTGTTCCTATGGACCTGCACCACCCCAAACAAAGTGCTACCTTGAGTTGCATTCCAAAATTTTTCTGGCACCAGCTTGCCAAATGCAGTTCCACAGGGGGAAGGAAGTGCAACTCAGAACTGGGACATTTGGCACCACATCCTTGGAATCTACCATCAGGGTCTCAGGTGGGGCACTGCTGAGCTAAGATAAGGCAAGCAGGTAGCTCCTTTCCTAAGGGCTTAAAGTCCATATCACCCAATCTAAAGGTGGATTTGATGTGCATTCCCAAATCCTGCTGACCCCATCTGCTAAGCTCATATTCATGGGGGGAGGGGCAACTCAGATCTGGAACATTAAACGCAACCCTCATGGTGCCTTTGGTCAGGGTCTCTGGCAGTGCACTGCAAAGCTGGAAGTAGGCAACCAGTTCTCTCTCCTCCAAAGGGCTGGTGCCATGCCAAGCTAGGGGTTTCCTTGATCTGTTCCTCCAACTCCTGAATGAGAGAAGGGAGCAGAGAGTTTAGTTTGGAGCTAGGAGTTTCGGAATGCAATTCAGTCAAAATCTCTGAAGGCCTAACTGCAGAGCTAAGGGCCAGTGCCACAGATTGCTTTGATCTGTTTTTAAAAATCCCAACTGGATCCATCCTACTTAGCTCAGTTTTGAGGAGGAAGGTAGACTCTGCTCAGGAGCCCGGACATTTAGAGTGCATCTGCCTCAGAGGCTCCAGTCCAGGGCTTGAACTACCATGCTAAACAGAGGAGTGCAACTCACCTCCTTCCTATGGTACAGTTGGTACTAACCCAAAAAAGAAGGCTTTCTCTATCTGTTTGCCCAATCCCAGTGAACCTGTCCTATCCTGCTGAGCTTGCTCCTTCAGTGAGGACAGCTGGTTATACCCAACATGAACCTGCAATATGTTCTTCTAGCAGATCCTGACTGGATGGCTCTGGAGTAGGGGCCACATTCTCCCTGTTGAACGTTGGATCACAGTGTCCAAAACTATGGGATCCAATAACCTTGCTTGCCCAACCTGGTTACCCCAAACTATTGAGCCTGAGCCTTGTGGAAAGGTCAGTGAGGCATAGCCAGCTTGGACCCACTCTACAGCCTTCCTGCATAAGACTCTAATGGAAGTCCAGGCAACTTGGAGGGGCAAAGAAGTAGCTAATACATGGATACTGACCTCAGGGCACTTTGTCTTTTCTTGATCTGCCCCAGCGCAGAAATTCCAGAAGCCAACCTGTCTACACAGATTAATCCCTCCCATGCACATCCAGGTCTAGTAGACACAAACACAAATAGTGACAGTGTAAAAGGGGGTGCACATACCACACAGGAAACATTCCTAGAGCATGGAGCATAGATGAAAAGAAAGGATCTCCAGGAAAAAGAGATAAATGAGAGAAGACAAGCAATTTATCAGACATAGAGTTCAAAGAAATGGTAAAAAGGCCACTCAGAGAACTTAGTGCTCAAGACAGGTAGCCCAAAACTAGTTACACACAATGTCTCAAAGCAACCTGTACCTGGTACACACCCCAAAGGACACAGAAATATCATAACTAGTGGTGGGCTTCAGACCACAACAGAGCTTGACCTCACCAGCCACACAAGTGACACCCAAAGGAATAATCCAGAAGGCAGTAGTTCCTGTTCAAAATGACTCCACCTTGGGGACAGCACCTCCACAATATCTAATACACAGTGATTGAGGTTAACCTTTATAGTCACCCAGCAGTACAGTTAACTCCACCCACAAAAGGGCCAATATCATTTATCAAGATGCAACTACAACAGGAGGTACACATAACACAAAGGAAATATTCTTGGAGCACAGAGCGCAGGTGATCTGGAGGATTGTGCCACTAAACCGAGCAATACAAATTGAAACAGCACCTGCAAAGCAGCCTGGACACTGTGGTTTGATTGAGCCTCAGCAAGCCAGCCTGAGGGTCGATCCCATCCATGAATGGGCCAACAGCAATCAAGACCCAATTACAACAGAAGGCCCCACATAACCCACTCAGGTACATTCCTAGAGCATCTAGCTCAGGAGAAAAAGGAGACTACACCACCAAGGACACTTGCTATATGAGACCACCCTACAAAGACTGAGAGACATAGAAGTCTATCTAATACACAGAAACAAACACAAAAGACAGCTAAAATAGGGAGACAAAGAAACAACCCCTACATGAAAGAAAAGGAAGAATCTCCAGGAAAAAAAAATAAGTGAGATGAAGGCAAGCAATTTATCAGACATAGAGTTCAAAGAAATGGTAAAAAGGGCACTCAAACAACTTAGTGAGCACTACGAGGAACTCAATAAGAACAATAAAGAACTCAGAGGGAACTACATTTGTATGAAAAAAGGGCATAGAAGCCATGAATAAGAACCAGTCAGAAATGAAGAATACTGTATCTGCATCAAGAATACACTGGAAGGAACTAAAAGTAGGGTGGTCGAAGAAGAGGATTGAATCAGCAATTTGGAAGACAAAGTAGAAACAAATGCCAAATCATAGAAGTACAAAAAGGAGAAGAAATTGAGAAGGGATAGAGAAACTGTTTGAATAAATAATGTCAGGAAACCTCCCTAACCTGCTGAAAGAAAAAGACACACCAGTTCAGTAAGCCCATGGACACAGACAAAATAATACTTGGGGTACTGGGGAGGGGCAGGGAGACATATATGATAATTTCAAAAATAAAGATTTTTGAAAAACCAGTCCAAAAGATCAATGAATCAAAGAGCTGGATCTTTGAAAAGATAAATAAGTTGATGAATTCCTAGCCAGGGTCATCAAGTATAAAGACAGCATTATCCTAATTCCAAAACCAAATAAAGACACTGCAGGAGAAAAATTATAGGCCAATATTCTTGATGAACACAAATGCTAAAATCATTCATAAAACATTAGGAAATCAAATCCAGCAATATATTAAAAAGGTCATACACCATGACCAAGTGGGATTATTCTAAGGGTGCAAAGCTAGTAAAATATTTGCAAATAAAAAAAATAACATAAAGAAATTGAAAGACAAAAATCACATGATCATATCAATTGATGCAGAAAAAGCATTTGACAAAATCCAACACCCATTTTTGATTAAAAAAACAAACAAAACAATAACCTCTCAGCAAAGTGGGTATAGAGGTAGTATATCTCAACATAATGAAAGCCATATATGACAAATCTATAGCTAACATCATACTCAATGGGCAAAAACTAAAACCATTTCCCCTAAGAGCAGGATCAAGACAAGAATGTCCACTTTCACCATTCTTATTCAGCAGAGTAGTGGAAGACCTAGCCACAGCAATCAGACAAGAAGAAATAAAAGGCATTCAAATTGGAAAGAAGAAAAGAAAACTCATTATTTGTAGATGGCATATCATTGTACATAGAAAACATTAAGGACGCCACCAAAATACTAGTAGATTTAATAAACAAATTGAGGAAGAATCCAAGATGGCGGCATAGGTAAACACCTACACTGCTGCCTCACACAACAATTTCAAAACTACAACTAAAAGACAGAACGGACATCATCCAGAACCACAGGAAAGCTGGCTGAGTGAAAATTCTACAACTAGAAGGAAAGAGAAGGGCTCACAGAAACCCAGATGAGCTGCAAAAAAGCTGAGGTACGGAGACGCGTGCATGCTGAGAGAGCGGGCGCCAGAGGACCTGGCTGGCTTTCTCTGGCGGGAGGGAAACGGAGACTCTCAACGGCATTGAACCCCTTATCTTAAGACACTAAACCCCAGATCCAGCTGAAACTCATACGGGGGAGTTTGGACTGTGAAAAGGGAGAGGTGCACGGAAATTTAGGGGAGTCACAGAAGATCAGGTCCGGTCTCGCACGCGCACGGTGCTGTGCGGAGGACAGATTGCTGATTGTGCCGCTGGCTTTCGCGAGTGGGCGGGAGACAGACCCTCCCAACTGCGCCACTTCTGACTCCACTAAGCCCCTGTTTCGGGGGAAACCCTGGGGACCTAGACTCCTGTGGTCCTGGCGCGCAGGGGAGATGGAAAGGCAGCGGTTAGAGACACTGCGGGTGCGTGCGCGCACAGGGACCGCTCCAGCCATTACCCAGTCACGTGAGACTCGGGGGCCGTGGAGGGCGGGGCCGACTGGAAGGCAAGGCGGTCCCTTAAGCCCTGAGACTCCACCCCTCCCAAGCTCAACCGAGGCTTCTGCCGCTTTGCCTCTGGCATCATAAAGCTGAATCCAACACAGAAGTTTTCCCAGCATGGTGAGGATGCTGAGACAGGGGAAGGGATCACAAACAAAAGAAATGGAGGGGAAAAAAAAAAAAAAGACTGGATATAGAGTTCAAAACCACGCTTATGGGGTTTTTCAAGAATATGCTAGAAAAGATGGATAAATTTAGCAAGACCCAAGAGGAGATGAAAAAGGACATACTAGAGATGCAGGGGAGCCAAATAGGGATGGAAAAGGTCCAACTGGAGATGATAGAGGACCAAATAGAAATTAGACATACACTGACTGAAATAAGGAATATTGTACAGAGTCCTGGCAGCGGACTGGAGAAAAGTAAAAAATTTGAAATATAAAGAGGCAGACAACATTTGACTGGAAGGGCAAGAAGAGAGGAGAATCCAAACGTGTGAACATAATGTGGGGAGCCTCTGGGACAGTTTCGAGCGTGCCAACATCAGAATTGTGGGGGTGCCAGAAGAAGAGAGAGAGCAAGATACTGAAAACCTATTTAAAGAAATAATGACTGAGGGGGACCGGGATCCAGGGAAGGAGCCGCCCGCGTCCCCGGCCTGGAGGCGGGCTCGCCGGTGAGGTCGAGGCCCCGGGGCCTGGGGGGACGTGCCCCGCAGCACAGCGCGCCGGGCTAGGCCCCCCAAAGGGGAAATGCAGGCATACAACGTGGACTAACGGAGCTCCGCTCGGCGCCCCGCCGTCCTCCTCCCAGTGCTGGACTGAGTCCCCCTGCTGGCGACAGCCGCGGGGGAGAGGGACGGGGCTGGGGGGCTGGGGCGCTGGGGCCAGGCTGCAGATGCTGAGACCCTCGTGCTGAGGCTGAGGCTGAGACCCTCGTGCTGAGGCTGGGGCTGAGGCTGGGACCCTCGTGCTGAGGCTAAGGCAGAGGCGCTGAGACCCTCGTGCTGAAGCTGAGGCTGAGCCTGGGACCCTCGTGCTGAAGCTGAGGCTGAGACCCTTGCGCTGAGGCTGAGGCTGAGGCGCTGAGACCCTCGTGCTGAGGCAGAGGCTGGAACCATCGTGCTGAGGCTGAGGCGCTGAGACCCTCGTGCTGAGGCGCTGAGACCCTCGTGCTGAGGCTGG
>JAAGEH010000289.1:4609960-4719563 GCA_011751065.1 Lasiurus cinereus | reverse complement strand
TGAAGCTGTCCCAGAGGCTCCTTACATTATCTTCACATTTTTGGATTATTTTCTCTTTTTGCTTTTCCAGATGAATGCTTTCTGCTTCTTTATATTTCAAATTTTTGACTTGATTCTTGCCATCCTTGTAGGTAATGAACTGTTTTTCTCTTGCTGCTTTTAATATTCTCTCTTTGTTTTTTGCTCTTGGTATTTTAATTATGATGTGTCTTGGTGTAGTTCTCTTTGGATTCCTTTTATTTGGGGTTCTGTGTGCTTCCTGGACTTGTAAGTCTATTTCTTTCACCAGATGTGGGAAGTTTTCAGTCATTATTTCTTCAAGTAGGTTTTCACTATCTTGCTCTCTCTCTTCTTCTGGCACCCCCACAATTCTGATGTTGGTATGCTTGAAGCTGTCCCAGAGGCTCCTTACATTAGCTTCACATTTTTGGATTCTTTTCTCTTGTTGCTTTTCCAGTTGAGTGTTTTCTGCTTCTTTATATTTCAAATTTTTGACTTGATTCTTGCCTTTCTCTAGTCTGCTGTTAGGATTCTGTATAATATTTTTTATTTGAGTCAGTGTCTCTAGTTGGTCCTTTTTCATCTCTTGGGACTCTCTAAATTTATCCATCATCTCTAGTTGGATCTTTTGCATCTCTAGTTGGTCCTTTTGCATCTCCTCTTGGGACTTGATAAATTTATCCATCTTTTCTAGCATATTATTGAAAAACCTTATAAGCGTGGTTTTGAACTCTATATCCAGTCGTTTTTTTCCCTCCATTTCTTTTGTTTGTGATCCCTTCCCTTGTCTCGGCATTTTCACTATGCCGGGGAAACTTCTGTGTTGAATTCAGCCTTATCATACCAGACTTGCAAAACCGAAGAAGCCTCTGTTGAGCTTGGGATGGGTGGAGTCTCAGGGCTTAAGGGACTGCCTTGCCTTCCAGTCGGCCCCGCCCTCCATGGCTCCTGAGTCTCACGTGACTAGATAATCGCTGGAGCGGTCCTTGTGCAAGGGTGCCCGCAGTGCCTCTAGACCGCTGCCCTTCTGGCTCCCCTGCACTGCAGGACCACACGAATCTAGGTCCCCAGGGTTTCACCCGAAAGAGCGGCTTAGTGGAGTCAGAAGTGGCACAGTTGGGAGGGTTTGTCTCCCGCCCATTTGTGAAAGCCAGTGGCACAATCAGCAATCTGTCCTCTGCGCAGTGCCGTGCACGCCACCAGACCTCTGATCTTTTGCGACTCCCCTAAATTTCTGTGCACCTCTCCCTTTTCACAGTCCAAACTCCCCCTGAATGAGTTTCGGCTGGATCTGGGGTTTAGTGTCATAAGATATGGGGTTCAATGCCATTGGGAGTCTCCATTTCCCTCCCGCCAGAGAAAGCCAGCCAGGTACTCTGGCACCTGCTCTCTCAGAGCGCACGTCTCCATACCTCAGCTTTTTGCAGCTCCTCTGGGTTTCTGTGAGCCCCTCTCTTTCCTTTAGCTGTAGAACTTACACTCAGCTAGCTTTCCTGTGGTTCTGGATGATGTCTGTTCTGTCTTTTAGTTGTAGTTTTGAAATTGTTGTGTGAGGCAGCAGTGTAGGTGTTTACCTATGCCGCCATCTTGGATTCTCCCGGATACCTTACCTTTTCTGACAGCATGGATAGACCTCAAGATTGTTATTCTAAGTAAAATAAACCAGTCAGAGAAAGATAAATACCATATGATTTCAATTATATGTGGAATCTAATGAAGAAAATAAGCTGATAACCAAAATCAAAGCAGGCATGGATACATGGAACAGAATGACGGCTGTCAGAGCAGAGGTGGTTTGGGGGACCAGGTGAAAGAAGATGAAAGGGTTAAGCAAAATAAACCCATCCTCACCAATAAAAGATAAAGATGCAAATTGGTCATGCCTTCACAGTGTTCACCAGCCAATCAGGAATGCGTATGCAAATTAACTCAACAAAGATGGCAGATTAATTTGCATACACAGGCGCTGAGTGGCCGGGGGCAGGGCAGGACACTTGCGTCATTGCCATGGTGACAACGCAGGTGTGCTTCACTGCCCCAGCAGCTCCAGGCCTCTAGGCAGTGTGGAAAGGCAGCTCTGGCCAGAGGGAAGGTGAGAAGAGAAACAGACGCTGGTGCCGGCAGTCAGGGAAAGGAAAGTCCATTCTTGCACAAATCTTTGTTCATCAAGCCTATAGTATTTATATAACACATAGAAACAAACAATAGCGTGGTGATAGCTGTAGGAAACTGGGGGTGGGGATAGGTGGAGGTAAACAAAGGAGGTAAATGGGTATGAAAAGAGACTGCTTGGCGCAATGACCACAAGATGCAATGTGCAGATGATGTTTTATTGAGTTGTATACTTGAAATCTGTATGGTTTTATGAACCAATGTAACCCCAATAAACTCAATAAAAAAGAATAAAGTTGCTATATGTTCCAGAAACTCGTCTTTTTGATATCCACCCCAAAAATGAGAACATTTACTCACAAAGTTTTATGCACCCCTATATTCATTGCAGCATTATTTATGGTGACCACACCATGTAAACAACTGAAGTTTCATTCAATAGAGAATTAAACAAAATAAAATGTGCTACCTTGTTGGAAGCTGCCCATTGCCTTCACTAGCAGAAAGGAGTGAACAAGGAGTCTGGAAGGCTGGTCAACCTTGAGGCTCTGGCAAGGGTCAGAGCTATATACCCACTGTCTGGTTGAGACAAAAGGAACTGAAGCAACTTCCACCTTTCAGTCTTATGTAAATACTTGCTGATAGGCTATCACTGAGCTATTATTGGAAATTCCTGCCTAATAGTTATAGGTGTATCCCAAACCTGAATAAAAGAGATAGCAAGGCCAGAAGAAAATGAAGTCCTCTCTTGGGCTTCTGCCTGGCCCCCAATTCCCAAATTAGTATTTTCTTGTCTTTTCTCCTTCATTTGTGTGCAGCCTCCTCCAAAACCTAAACCCTGAACCTGAACCCTGAACCACACAGCATGAAGGGGGGACATTCACAACTGGCACCTTTGATATGGGACCTCTGGAGGGGAAGGTTTTCCCTAGAGTGAAGAAAGAAAGATTTCACCAAATAGGTGGGGAAGAATTCACTGTATAGGTGAGGGAAATTCACTACAAGCAAAGCCCACAATCAGCTGCAGAAGTCAAGATATGTAAGTAGGGTGGGAACATCTTTTTCAGCCAGGCTAATGGGGCAGAATTAGGTTATGAAGTAAAGTTTATTATAGAGTTTTGGATTGCATGCTTAAGGAATTAAAGTTTCAGAAAGTATTCTCTACAGTTTTTGCTTGATGTTATAGAACATAACCGTTGGTTTCCTGAAGAAGGTACATTAGATCTTATATGTTTGGGAAAAAGTTGGTCAAAACTTTAAAAAAGCTCAGTAGCAGGGGGGGAAATTTGCCTCCAAACTATTTCTCCTTGTGTAACACAGTATTTCATTTGCTAGAACCTTTTAGAGAGGCTAAGGGGGATACATCTCCTTCCTTTTCACCCTCCACTCCTGGAGAAGAGCAAAAAGAAAAGAAAAATGGGAGGAATGGCCTTCATGGAACAGCCTCCAGTGATGCATGGGCTGGCTATTAAGAGAGCTTGAAATTGTGGACAAGTTTGGTGGGATCTCTGGAAGTCATCAGCCTGTGGTAAGTTATGTTCATGAAGTTAATGCAGACTTATATTTTGTCATATAGGCTCAACATAGGAAGAATGTTGCCTGAATGTTGGCTGTGTAGGAGGAGGGCTCAACACAGTGGCAGCTGTCCCTTCAGCCTTTGCCCTCAAGGAGTACAACTCAGATTCTCCTTGTATGTGTCTGGCACCATCATGTTGTTGTCTTTCTACCTGAGCCTAGGCTGAGTTTCTGTGACTGGGTTAGTCTGTACATGGGCCCTTTAAGAGGACATCTGGGTTTCCAACAACACTCCATCTTACCCAGATGGACGAAATCTTTAATTTTCACAGACAGATTTTATGGAGCTCCTCTTCACATCACTGGTGCTTTGATCTGGGGAGTCTAGTGTGGGGCTGGGATCTCTTGCTTTTCCAGGATCCCCTGCAGCTGAAATCTTTTTCCCAATTCTCAACCACCACCTGTGGATGTAAGGCCAGTCTATTTCAGCCCTCCTACCAGTCTTGACATAGCTTCTTCTTTATATCCTTAGTTAAAGGCCTTCTTTTCAGCTAGTCTTCCAATGGTTCTCAGGTTTGTTGTTCTAAAATTTAGTTGTAATTTTGATGTGCTCATAGGAGGAGGTGAGTTCAATGTCCACCTACTCTGCCATCCAGATTAAAACCTTAAAAGCTAACAGATGTTAAATGGAAGGAAAAGATAATACATTAAAATCAGGAATAATTATGATGAAATATAAAAAAGTAGATCAACTGCTCAAACATTTAAGTATAATCTTCAAATTTATTTTCCATCCCTTGTATCTCTCTCTTCTCCTTCTGGTACCCCTATGATGCAGATGTTGTTACACTTGATGTTGTCCCAGAGGTTTGTTAAATTATTCTTATTTTTTTCTCTATGCTGTTTCAATTTATTTTTATTACCTTGTCTTCTAGATTGCTGATGCAATCCTCTGCTTTTTCTAATCTGTTATTGATTCCTTTTAGTATATTCTTAATTGTAGTTATTGTATTCTTCATTTCTGATTGAACCTTTTTAATGTGTTCTATCTCCTTTTTGATAGTTTCTATCTCTTTGTTAAAGTTCTCACTGAGTTCATCTATATTCTTCCCTTAAATTTATTGAGAATACTGAGGTTAGTCACCATTTGTGACAGGTGTGAGGATGCCTGATAGGAGCAACAAAGTGATCTTTGTTTGGTTGCTGCTTGTGCTGAGCTTGGATGTACTTGGGAAAGTCTATGCTGCAAGCTAAGGTCAGCTGCCACTAGTGCCAGTCTTTGAACCTTTTGATGGGCGTTCAGATGCAAGTTGAGTTCATTCACCATTTGTGCTTGGCTTGAGGCTGTCTCATTGAAGCTACATTACAGGCCAATTCTGGCTGCAGCTTATGCCAGGTTTGGGATCACCTGACAGAAGGTACTTTGCAAGTTGAGATTGGTCATCCCTTATGTTGAGCTTGGGGCTTCTTAGGAGAAGCTGCAATGTATGCCAAGTCTGGTCACTGCTTGTGTGAAGTTTGTTGATTTTTCACCTACATGGCATTAGTAGACCTTTGAGAAAGTCTGCAGTGCAAGCCTAAAGTGATAAGGCTCATGTGAGCTTTGCAGACCTTTGAGTGAAACTGCAGTATGAGATCATGCAGGCAGATTCTGTGGAGGAGCCACTGGAAGATATTGGCTGGGTGAGCAAGTTGGATGAGGGGTTGGTGGGGGTCTCAGGGAATCACCAGGACAGTGCAAATGGTGTTATCCAGGTTAATAGAGAGCACATATTTGACACACACCTGGACCAGGCTGACTGGCTGGAAGTAAAGCTCCATAAAAGAACAATGGTATCTGCCAGTGCTTCTGTTCCCAGAAAAAGTTGCTCCAACCCCTACCTATCCTGTCCTCACTCTAAAGTTAGTGAAGATAGTTCCTCCCCATAGGTCCCTGGTGGTTTTTGATGCCCCTGACCTGATGGTTAAGGTGAGTTTGTATGCTGTTCCTTTTAGGGCAAAATGTCTGGGTCTCTGGTAGCCTTTTGTCTCTCTTTGTAATCCCTGCTGATTTTCAGAGCCAGATGTTATGGTGACTCCTCTTCCTGACACTGGCGCCCGGGTCTGAGGAGCCATGTGTCAAGCTGGGATCTCACATTCCTCAGGAGATACCCCCACAGCTGAGCTATCCCTTTCAGTTTTTAATTGCCATACATGGGTGTCAACCTGCCTTCCCATGTCTCCACTCCTTCCACCAGTTGATGTGGCTTCTTCTTTATCTTCTTAGTTGTAGGAATTCTGTTCAGCTTTTATTCAAGTGATTCTCAGTGATGATTATTCTGTAATTTAGTTGTAATTTTAATGTAATCTCTATTCAAAGTGTCTCTATTCTGCCATCTTGACTAGAGGTCCTAAAAATTTTAAGTTTTTATATTGGTTGGTTTTGCTTGAGGGGGTCGAAATCTTAAGTATTACAATGATGTGTTGCCTTTCACAGATAAACAGTAGGTATTAAAATTTTATATGGGAGGAGCTCATTAGGAAGGAAAAAAATTCTAAAAGGCTCATTAGAGGAACTATAATGAAAAAGGTTGGACTAGTGTGGGCTGCATTGGGAGCAAAATGAGAATGTTGAGGGGACCAGGAGTGGGAGTTAAAGCCTGAGTAAAGGGTAGGTCCCATTCAGAGACAGGTGTAGAGAGAAAGAATTCTGTTGTGTGTTTATGTGGCACTGGAATGCAGGCGAAGGACAGAGGAGAGTAACTCAAAATGATAGCTCCAGGGTTTAAGCTAGTAAGTTTAAATTAATTAAAATTAGATAAAATTAAAATGTCAGTTTCCCAGTCTAACTAGCCACATTCCAATGACTTCAAGAGCCAAGTGGATTACTTGTATTAGTTTTCTAGGACTGCTGAAACAAATTACCACAGATTGAATGACTCAAAACAACAGAAATGAATTTTCTCAATGTTCCAGAGGTCAGAATTCTGAAGTCAGGTATTGGCAGGGCCATGCTCCCTCCAGAGGCCATGGGAGAGAATCTTTTCATTGCCTCTTACATTCCTTTGCTTGTGGCTGCATCACTCTAACCTCTGTCTCCATGGTCTCATAGGCCCCTCCTCTTCTCTGTGTCTTTTCCTTTTTGTGTCTATTTCAAAACTCCCCTGCTTCTCTCTTACAAAGGTATATGTGATTACATTTAAGGCCCACCCAGAACTTAATCACATCTTTTGCCATATAAGGTAATATCCACAAGTTCTAAGGATTAGAAGGTGAACACACCTTTGGAGCTACCATTCAACACACTACAGTACTAACAGCATAAGTAGAGAACGTTTATTTTTTCATTGTAGGAAGTTTTTTTGCACAGTGTTGCAGCACAAGGTATATACAAAAGAGGGGCTAAGGAGTAAATCTGACAAGCTCAGTGACTGAAAGTATTTCACAGGGTAAGTTGCTTATAAATTCCCAACTGGGAAGACCATGCTGGGCAGTAACACCCCAGGCCTATGACTTCCATAATAAAAGGTTCATCTTTGTGTTAAGTAAGCCCTGTTCATTGTTCTAGTGCAGTGGTCGGCAAACTGTGGCTCTGTTGACTAATGAGTTTGCCAATCACTGATCTAGATTCTTGATTCCAATAATTACAGGCTGTTGTTATTCCTTGTGATTAAGCTCCTATCCCAGTGGTTGGCAAATTCATTAGTCAACAGAGCGGCAAACCACAAGCCACAGTTTGTGACCACTGTTCTAGTGAATATAGGTAAACACACCTTTAAAATGTTAGTGATCCTCTTTTCCAGATCCCTCAAGGGAGCACATGATCCTGCTGCCTATATTCCATCCTTATTTACTGAAAATATTAAATATTGTATCTTTCCACTTTACTTTTAGCCAATCATAGAGCTATCCCCGTCTTGTTTTTTCTCACTTCCTTAACTTACCAATGGGTTTCATGTAATCTTCCTTCCTTTGATTCAAAATGCATAAAAAACAGCAAAACTTAAATTCTCTGGAGCATTTTCTCAGTTCATTCAGATCTTGCTTTGGGGTATGTCCTCAGTTTGGCTCAAATAAACTCTAAAATATTCATAAATTTCTCTATAGTTTTGTATGTTCTGACATCAACAAAGGTTATGAATCAAGGGTCAAAACACGTGTTTAATGATAAAAAATAAGAATAAGGCAGTATATATAAATGTCAAATGAGTAGAGCTTTTCAAATTGTGATAAAAGAAACATAAGATAAATTTACCCATGTTAATAATTTTAAGTGTACAATGCAGCAGTGTAACTGCACATCATTGTGCATTTGATTCCTACAAGGCATACCCATTGAACAATTCTCCTTTTTCCCTTTCCCCAGCCCCTGGAACCACCATTCCACTTTCTGTTTTTGAGTTAGAGTATGTTAATACCTCATCTATGGGGAATCATGCAGTATTGTATTTTCTGACTAACTAATCTCACTTAGCATAATGCCCTCAAGGGTCATCTATGTTATTACACATCAGAGGATTTACTTCTTTTTAAGGATAAATATTTCATATATACATATATAATATTTCATATATATATGGCCGGTGGAGGTCTGGTCACGTAGAATTCTAACCCTTGCACTCAGTACATGATGACAGCCCATTTTATTCCCAGCCCAAGATTCATGACTGTGCATGGGGTGACTGCCCAGGTCCTGACGCTCCAGTGCTGGATGAGGGTTTGTGAGCTGTGTTAGAGCGTTCTCCTCCCAGCTGTAAGAATCCCTCAAAGTAGGTGCATTGATCACTCATAGAGGCCGGTGGAGATCTGGTCAGAGTCCAGCATGTAGGCGCCTTCTCAGAGATGTTGAGGGCAGATGGGGAAGAGGCTCAGTCCCAGCAAGACATCTTCAGTGGGTTTGGTGGATGAGAATCAGAGAACCCCCACAAACAGGACACACATCTCCTCTGAGCTTCAATTCTTTGAACTGTAGAAATAGCCAAGCAAACTTTCTGCAGTCACATGAGCCCTGAGGTATCCCATTGGCCAGAGCAGAAGGCGGGACCAATACAGGTGGCCAATAGGGAAGTGCTGGCCCCTGCCTCGTGCATGCGCAGTGCTTGCTGGCCCACTTCAGGAATCCTGAGGGTGGACCATATTGTCAGTTGTGCTTCCAGGTACAGGTGTGCACAGCCTAGCCCCGCAGCCCAGTCCAGACCCACGTGGTCTTCCAGCTCACTACAGCCTGGGTGAAGGAATACACAGGCTGCTCTTTCAAGCTCAGACGCCTTGGGGGCCGAGATCTTCGCCAAGCACGTGATCTGAAGACCGGGAGGGTCACAGGTGGGAGGCCTCTGATGGGGAAGGGGCCCAATGCCCTGGCTGACTGGCCCTGTCCTTCACAGAAAACCGACCCACAGCATGCTCACCGCAGCTCCTGGACATCTGCTCCTGGCCTACAGCCTCCTCCTGGCGCCCTTCCTTGCAGGTGAGAGACTGTGAAGCCACCCGCACTCCACACCCCCGCCTGCATCCCCACCTACACCCTACACTCGTATCCGCATCCCGTCCTCACCATCACCCACCCACACCATACAGGGATCCTCGCCCGCACCCTACATCCCGCATTTCTCCCACTTTTCTGCACCCCTGCATCCTGCAACCTCATTCCCACATCCTCGCGCCCCTCGCCCGCAGACCTTCCGCAATACTTCTGTGCCTAGCGAGCGTGGCTTCCGTCCTCAGAGCCCCACCTCACCTCCAGCATAGTTTTGGGAGGACTAGGAATATTGATCAGTTCCCGCCTATTTATTTTTAAGTACATTTTATTTTTTTTATTGGATTTATTGGGATGACACTGGTTAACAAAATTATACACATTTCAGGTGCACAATTCCACAAATGTCATCTGTACATTGTATTGTGTATTTACCATCCCAAGTCAAGTCTCTGTCCATTACTGTTTATCTGCTCTATTGGAGGCCCCGTGCATGAATTAGAACATGAGTGGGGTCCCACAGCCAGCCTCATAGGGGCGCATGGGGGCAGAGCCGGCCAGGAGGAGGGGCCATGGGCAGTTATCTGGCCAGCCCTGTCCCCTATTGGAGATGGGACCTGCAGAGGTGGGGGGGCAGTGGGAGTGCTCCAGGGCATGTCCAGCCAGTCTCTCTCAGGCCAGATCCCAGCAGCAAGCTAATCTACCAGTTGGAGCGTCTGCAGGTCATAGCAAGCGTTTGAGCGGCTTTAGCATATCATTAGCATATTATACTTCGATTGGTTGAACAACTGACTGGTTGATCAGACACTTAGCATACTAGGCCTTTATTATATAGGATACTCTCTTCCACCTCTCCAAACCTACAACCCTTGCGGTCCTCACACTGTTGTCCTTCTCCCTGAGTTCGCTCTCTTTTTTTTCCTGTTTCGATCATAACTCCTCAACATCCTCCCCCACCCCCACAACACACACAGCTGTCAGCCTGCACTCTGTCTGTCTCAATTTTGCTTGTTAGTTCAGTTCATTAGATTTCACATGAGTGAAGTTATAGGGTACTTGTCTTCTCTGACTGGCTTATTTCACTTAACAAAATGCTTTGCAGGTCCATCCATGCTGTCACAAAGGGTAAGTTTTCCTTCCTTTTCATAGCAGAGTAGTATTCCACTGTGTAAATGTAACTTTTTTTTAAATTAAATCTTTATTATTCAGATTATTACATTTGTTTCTCTTTTTTCCCCTCCATAGCTCCCCTCCACCCAGCTCCTACCCTTCCCTCTACCCTTACCTCCCTCCTGTTGACCTCATCGATAGGTGTATGATTTTTGTCCAGTCTCTCCCTGTACACCCCTTACCTCTTTCTCCTGATTCTATTATATTCACCAGTTTATTCTGTTGATCAAATTTTTAATTCACTTAATTTTTAGATTCACTTGTTGATAGATATGTATTTGTTGTTCATAATTTTTTAGCTTTTACCTATTTCTTCTTCCTCTTCTAAAAGAGTACCTTTCAGCATTTCATATAATACTGGTTTGGAGTTGATGAACTCCTTTAGCTTTTTCTTCTCTGTGAAGCTCTTTATCTGCCCTTCAATTCTGAATGATAGCTTTGCTGGATAGAGTATTCTTGGTTGTAGGTTCTTGGTATTCATCATGTTGAATATTTCTTGCCACTCCCATCTGGCCTGCATCATTTCTGTTGAGAAATCAGCTGACAGTCGTATGGATGCTTCCTTGTAGGTAATGAGCTGTTTTTCTCTTGCTGCTTTTAATATTCTCTCTTTGTCTTTTGCTCTTGGTATTTTAATTATGATGTGTCTTGGTGTAGTCCTCTTTGGATTCCTTTTATATGGGGTTCTGTGTGCTTCCTGGACTTGTAAGTCTATTTCTTTTACCAGATGTGGCAAGTTTTCAGTCATTATTTCTTTAAATAGGTTTTCAGAATCTTGCTCTTTCTCTTCCTCTGGTACCCCCACAATTCTGATGTTGGTATGCTTGAAGCTGACCCAGAGGCTCCTTACATTATCTTCACATTTTTGGATTCTTCTCTCTTCTTGCTTTTCCAGTTGAGTGTTTTCTGATTCTTTTATTTCAAAATTTTGACTTGATTCTTGCCTTCCTCTAGTCTGCTGTTAGGTCTCTGTATACTATTTCTTATTTCATTCAGTGTATATTTAATTTCTAGTTGGTCCTTTTTCATCTCTAGTTGGATCTGTTCCATCTCTAGTTGGATCTGTTCCATCTCTAGTTGGTTCTTTTTCATCTCCAGTTGGTTCTTTTTCATTTCCTCTTGGGTCTCGCTAACTTTATCCAACTTTTCTAGGATATTCTTGAAAAATCTTATAAGTGTGGTTTTAAACTCTATATCCAGTCGTTAGTTTTCCTCCATTTCTTTTGTTTGTGATCCCTTCCCTTGTCTTGGCATTTTCACTATGCCGGGAGAACTTCTGTGCTGGATTCAGCCTTATGATATCAGACTTGCAAAACTGCAGAAGCCTCTCTGTTGAGCTTGGGATGGGTGGAGTCTCAGGGCTTAAGGGACCGCCTTGCCTTCCAGTCGGCCCCACCCTCCACGACCCCTGAGTCTCACGTGACTGGGTAATCATTGGAGCAGTCCCTGTGCACTCTCACAGTGCCTCTAGACTGCTGCCTTTCTGGCTCCCCTGCACTCCGGGACCATATGAGTCTGGGTCCCCAGGTTTTTGCCCAAAACCAGGGTTTAGTGGAGTTAGAAGTGACACAGTTGGGAAGGTCTGTCTCCCGCCCACTGGCAAAAGCCAGCGGCACAATCAGCAGTCGCTCCCCTGAGCGCAGTGCCGTGCGCGCCACCAGACTTCCGATCCTCCGCAACGCCCCTAAATTTCCGTGCACTTCTCCCTCTTCACAGTCCAAACTCCCCCCATATGAGTTTTGGCTGGAACTTGGGTTCAGTGTCGTAGGATAAGGGGTTCAATGCCATTGGGAGTCTCCTGCCAGAGAAAGCCAGCCAGGTACTTTGGCACCCACTCTCTCCACGCGCGTGTCTCCGTACCTCAGCTTTCTGCAGCTCCACTGGGTGTCTGTGAGCCCCTCTCTTTCCTTCTAGTTGTAGAATTTCCACCCAGCCAGCTTTCCTGTGGTTCTGGATAATGTCCGTTCTGTCTTTTAGTTGTAGTTTTGAAATTGTTGTGCACGGCAGCAGTGTAGGTGTTTACCTATGCCGCCATCTTGGATTCTCCTGCTAAATGTAACTTTTTTATCCACACATCTATGATGGACATTTGGGCTACACTTGGGAGGAACATGGAACATAGCAAAGGGTTGGCATTTAGAAAATTTTCATTAGCGGGTAGCTTTCTATTTTTCTCCAGGGACCACTTCCAATTGGGGGAAGGAAGGAGGAGAGAAGACATTCACTCCTGAGGGGTGAATCATGGGCCTGGTTCTCCTTTGTGATGTCCCTGAAGTTTGGGACTGTGGTAACAGCCTTCACTATACGTGCTTGTTCACTGAGTACCAGGTTCTGCATCTGCTTATGGGCAGCACTCATTTCATTAGTGCCACTTAATCATTTTAAATTCCTGGGGTTGTCCAGGACATCCTGAGGTTTCCTCCCACGCTGACCTCCTCCATCATTAGAATAGTTCATTCATCCAGTGGCCAACAGCTTTAACTGCTTGTGCTTATAGCCTTATGCCGTTCCCTCTTCCACCAGCCTCTCAATTGCCCATCTTCTTTTTTATAGGAAGGACTCATCCCACACTGCTTAGACCAATACAAATAGCTATCCCTTACTAAGAATTCATTATGGGCTAGTTTAGAATTCCTTATAAATATAAGAAAGGTCTGCATAATTTTACATGAAATTCCAGGTCTTTACTGACTTACTTCCTCCTGTGCTTTCTTCACCTAATGAAAACCACTGACTGATTTTTGAAACAGGCCTTAGGTAAATGTGCAAGTTTATCTTGAGCTGTCAACCTTCAAGCCTTCCGCTCCTTTCTCCATTTCCTGTCTTTCCCATTGCATCATAACTTTCCACCTCCCAAGCTCAAAGCCATCATAACTGAATTTTCACATCATCACTCATTTTCATGGAAGGATGGGAAAGTCATAATTCCTCTTACTGTGAATACTGAGAGTTGTGCTATTCACCTTCCTCTGGGAGCACCCAAAGGTGTAAGGGCTGCCCTAGGGCAACTGTATGGGGAGGAATGAAGTGCTACACCCACACTTACCCAGGTGACCACTTGTTTCCTCAGAAGTGCTCTCCTGGTAACCTTGATTTTTTTCTATGAGTTTGGGTTTTTATTTTTTTAACATTTCACATCTTAGAAGATCACAAAGTATTTTTCTTTCTCTGATTGACTTATTTCACTTTAGTATAATGGCTTTGAGATACATCCATGTTGTCACAAATGGCAGGATTTTCTGGTGTTTTTTTTTTTTTTTATGACTGACTATCCAATGGTGTGTAGCACAGCTTTTTTTGTATTCTCTCATCTATTGATGAACACCTAGGTTACTTCTATATCTTGGCTATTGAAAATAATGCTGCAATGAATGTAAGGTTGCATATATCTCTTCAAATCAGTGTTTTTGTTTCCTTCGGCTAAATACCCGGAAGGGGAATTTCTGGATCATATGGCAGTTCCATTTTTTATTTTTTAAGGCATCTGCATATTGTTTTCTATGGTGGCTGCACCAATCTGCATTTCTACCAACAGTGCACGAGGGTTCCCTTTTCTCCAAGTACAGGTCAATGCTTATTGTTGTGATTTATTCATAATAACCATCTGACAGGTGTGAGATGTTATTTCATTGTGGTTTTTAAAAATAATTTTATATTTCTTAATAGTATTTCTATTGATTTCAGAGATAAGAGAAAAGGGAGAGAGAGATAGAAACATCAATGATAGAGAATCATCAATTGGCTACCTCCCGCACAGCCCCCACTGAGATGAAGCCCACAGATCAGGAATGTGCCCTGAACAGGAATCAAACCATGACCTTCTGGATCATAGGTCAACTCTCAACCACTGAGCAACACCAGCCAAGCTCACTGTGGTTTTGGTTTGCATTTCTCTGATGACTAGCAATATTGAGCATCCTTTCATAAATCTGTTGGTTATTTGTATTTCTTCTTTGGTAAAATGTCTATTTTTTACTTGGGATTTTTGCAAGCTTTTCTCTCAGGGGTAAAAGTAAATTTTAAAACCCATCTTTTCCTCTCCTTTCTCTGTTTTAATTTATTTATACTTACTTGTTTTTAATTATACAGCTTTTAAAATAAATACTTTATGCCCCTGGTATAAAATGCAAAAGATGTAGAGCAGAGGATATATCCTCCTCCTCTTTAGCCCCCCAGCTCAACTCCTTGGAGGCAACCACAGTAATCCCTTCTTGAGTACCTTTCCAGAGATGGTCTGTGTATTTAGCAACATATCCAAGTGTATCCTTTTCTTCCCATGGCATTTTATACCTAATGACATACCTCTTGCTTTTTCTCCTTCCAGGTACACCTTGGAGGACTTTTCATAGATAATGACTTCAGGATACATCCATGTTGTCACAAATGACAGGATTTTCATATCAGTGTGTGTAGAAGCACACATTCTCCATACACGTATTCATGGATGTCTAACCATGAGAATTTCAGGCATTTCTAATCATTTAGTATCTCAGAGAATCCTGCAGTAATTGACCATGTAGGAAAATACTTAGGAATTCCTGGATCAAAGAATTTGTGAAACCTAAACTTTTTTCCAAATTATCAAATTGCCCTCTAAATAAGTTGCACTAATTTACCCACCAGAAATAGAATGATAATGCCTGTTGCCCACACTCTCACCAGCACACTCCAGCTTTAATTTGCTTTTGTCTAACCATGGAAGACTGTAGTGCAGTGCTGGCTTGAGGGATATTCTATGATGAGTAAAATATCTGTATACTGGTATGTGGCTTTTGAGCATTTGAAATAAGAATGCCACAACCATGTGTGTGTTGTTGTTGGTTTTATTTTTATTTTTTTATTTTAAATCTTTATTGTTGAATTACAGATGTCCCCCTTTTCCTACCATTGCCCCCCTCCACCCAGTTCCCACCCCACCCCAGGCCTTCACCACCCTGTGTCTATATGTAAGATCTTTGGTTAATCTCTTTCCTCTAAAATTCTCTAGTCTGTTCCATGTTTGCATGCCTCTGATTCTATTTTATTTTATTCATTAAATTTCTTGTTCGGCCGAAACCAGTTTGGCTCAGTGGATAGAGCGTCGGCCTGCGGACTGAAAGGTCTCAGGTTCGATTCCGGTCAAGGGCATGTATCTTGGTTGCAGGCACATCCCCACTAGGGGCATGCAGGAGGCGGCTGATCGATGTCTCTCTCTCTCTCTAATCGATTTTTCTCTCTCCCTTCCTCTCTGTAAAAAAATCAATAAAATATATATTTTTTTAAATTTCTTGTTCATTTTTGGATTTAATTGTTGATAGATATGTATTTATTGGCATTTTATTGTTCATATCTTTAATCTTTTTCTTCTTTCTCTTCTTAAAAAATACCCTTCAACATGGCATGTAATATTGGTTTTGTGGTGATGAACTCCTTTAGCTTTTTCTTATCTGTGAAGCTCTTTATCTGACCTTCAATTCTAAATGAGAGCTTTACTTGGTAGAGTAATGTTGGTTGTACATCCTTACTATTCATCAATTTGAATATTTCTTACCACTCCCTTCTGGCCTGCAAAGTTTCTGTTGAGAAATCAGCTGATAGGCGTATGGATACTCCCTTGTAGATAACTAACTGCTTTTCTCTTGCTGCTTTTCAGATTTTCTCTTTGTTTTTAGCTCTTGGAATTTTAATTATGATGTGTTTTGGTGTGAACCTCTTTCAGTTCCTCTTGTTTGTGACTCTGATTCTCAGACTTATAAGTCTGTTTCTTTCACCAGTCAGGGGAAATTTTCTGTCATTGTTTCTTCAAATAGGTTTTCAATAGCTTGCTCTCTCTCTTCTTCTGGCACCCCCATAATTCTGATGTTGGTACACTTGAAGTTATCCCAGAGGCTCCTTACACTATCTTCATATTTTTGGATTATTTTTCTTTTTGCTATCCTGATTGGGTGTGGTTTTGTTGGTTTGTTTGTTTGTTTTGCTTCCTCATAGTACAAGTCATTGATTTAAGTATCTGACTCCTCTACTCTACTATTGGATTCCTATAAATTATTCTTTATTGCAGTTATTGTATGCTTAATTTCTCTTAACTGGATAAAAGTTCTTTTTTCATATCTTTGACATTCTCACAAGTCCCTTGAAACTCTCATGAAGATCCTGGGTTTTGAATAACTCTATCCAGTAATTTACTTGCTTCTATTTTTTTTCATTGTGATATGTTTTTGTCTCCAAATTTTGGCTGCTTCCTTGTGTTTGTTTCTGTGTATTAGGAAGAGCTGCTATGTCTCCTGGAATTGGTAGAGTGGCCTTGTGGAATAGTGTCTGGTAGGACACAGTGGCTGAGCCTTCCCAGTCACCTGAGCTGAGCACTCTAGATGCACCCCTGTGTGCACAGTCTTGTTGTGGTTGAGCTGTGATTGCTGTTGGTATCACTGGGAAGAATTTCCCTCCAGGCCAATTGGCTGTGAGGACCAGTTGTGACTACAGGGGAAGGACTGCTCTGCAGGGGACACCCCTATGGGGCAGGACTTGCTTCAGTGGGGCTTTGGTGCTCACTGAGTCTTCCCCCTGAGTATATCACTTGTGTATGTGTGATCTGGTTTGGTCTGAAGCTGTCCACTGGCTGCACTGGCTCTAGGGCCTCTAGAGAAGTGCAAAGTGAACTACTGCCTGGGGCTACCTGGAAGCAGCTGCAGATGGCTGCTACTTGGCTTGGATGCACCCAGGTATGAAGTAAGGCAGGTTGCTGCTAGTACCAGGTCTTGGACCTTTTATTAATAGGTATAGGCCATGCTAACACCAATTGCAGCTTGTTTGAGAGATTTTAGCAAAGGCAAACCTGAGCCAGGACAGGGCATTCATATGGAAAAGCTGCTATAAATAGTTGGGGTGGGACTGCAAATTGGATGGGCACTGTCTCAGGTAATCACTAGACAGAGTGAACAGTGTGGGCCAGACTGATGGAAACTCAGATATGGCTGCTGGTCAGCCCTGCAACAGGAACAATGACCACTGAGAATACCCTTCTCTGGGAGAAGGCTGCCCCCAAGATCCTACCTTGATGCCAAATAGTCCAGTTCTGCCTGGTTTGTGTCTGGGTCCCCCGGTGCTGGAGCTCAGAGCAATAGAGTCCAAGTAAGTTTGTGTACCAGCCCTTTAAAAATAACCCTTGGATCCCCAGCAGCCTTCGTATCCCTCAAGCCACAATTCCTGTTGGTTTTTACAACCAGCAGTTATAGGGCCTTCCCTTCCCTGCTCTGGAACCCTGGGCTGTGGGACTGGTGTGGGACTGGTGTGGGACTGGGATCCCTTGCTCCTTACAGGCAGCCTCCACAGAGACTCTCCTTCCCAAAAAACAAACAAACGGCACAGCCCTAGCTTGTTTGGCTAAGTAAATAGAATGTTGGCCTGTGGATTGAAGGGTCCCAGGTTCAGTTCCAGTCAAGGGCATATGCCTGCTGCTGGATCATTTTCCAGTATGGGGTGTTCAGAAGACAGCCAATCAATGATTCTCTCTCATCATTGATGTTTCTATATCTCTTTCCCTCTCCCTTTCTCTCTGAAATAAAAATATACTTTAAAAAAAAAAGTGGCACAAGTGGCAGCCTGCTCCACGTCTGCCTCTCCTACCAGGCTTGATGTGCTTTCTTCTTTACTTCTCCATTCAGCTAGCTCTCAGGCAGTTCTGAATGATGTTTGTTCTGTGTTTTAGTTGTAATTTTGATGTGGTGGTGGACGATGGCAAGTTCAGGGGTTCCTCTAAACCACCATTTTTCAGTTCCGATGACTGTGAGCTTTTAATTAATTAAATTTAAAAAGACACAGTGGACAGAGTAGCTTCAAGCACAGTGAGGTGTGAGATTTTGAAGGAGAGGGGATATGAGACATTGCTGAGGAATTATTGATTGGAATCTCCTTAATGTTTGATTGTAATTTGTTATTATATTATTTTATTTTGTTGGTTTTTAGATTACTTTTGACTCTTTGTACTGTGCTTTATCAAGCAGTTCTCTCATCTATAAGGGCTGCAGACCCTTGAGAACTCCAGCCATCTCTGGACTCTGGCTCTTATGACACAGATGGCTCCTAGTCCCCAGGAATCAAGCCTCCAACTCCTGCGCCTGCATAGGATGATGGAGGGCCTGGTGCCCTCACATTTTCAGGACCCAAGGCAATATGGCTCCATATTTAAACGGTACACATAAAGCTAAAACACACACACACACACACACACACACACAAAAAAAAAAAAATCTGGGTTCTATCCTCTTACCTGGATAAAAGGCCTGCAATTTTCACACTTAGAGTTTCACGCCAAGGAATGGTGGCATTGAGAACACTAGTCCCAGCTCACCTTCTCTCCCACCCTGCTTCCTCTTCCCTGTGATGGGCATCACAATCACATGGACACACCAGTCTTTCATCCAGGCTCTCTTCTGCTAACACCTCTGCAAACTGCTTGGTCTGTTTGAGCAAGAAATCCCAGGATTCTTGGTACTCGGGCAAGACTGGGGGAGGGCGTTCAGGCTCCTAGTGGACAGGACCCCTTGGTGTCACACACTACTTGCCCCTCACCCTCAGCTTCTTGGACTGGAGGAGCCAGAGGGAATGAAGGGGGGCTCTGCTTGAAAGGAAAAGTAAACAATTTAAAACCACCTTTTCAAAGTCCGAGAAAAATTCTACAGATAAATACTATGACTTTTACTCCCTTTTTCCCTTTCCCTTCGTGTCCACAGATTTCCCATCTCTTTATCCATTGTTCTCTACACTCTATGGACATATTTCATTGAAGCAGCCAAGTTCAGTGTTTTTCCAAGGCATTACAGAGCTTCAAAGAGAGAGTGCAGGGAGGGTAAGGCCCTTCCTATTCTCTGGGCTATTTCAGAGCCTGTGCATGCCATGACCTTTGCCCTTTATTTGTCACACTGAAGTATTAAGTGCAAGTGTTTGGAAATCACCCTTCCAGTTCGGCCTTCCCTGACCACCCTGTGAACTGCAACCATACCCTTCATTTACTATACTTACTGTTCCATTTCTCTCTTTAGAGTTTATCATCGTCTGACATATCATGTATTTTCTTCTTTCTTTGTTTTAGTCTGGCTTCCTCACCAGGAAGGAACCTCCACAAGGTGGGGGTGATTTTTGTAGTAACTACAGTGTTGAGTGTCACATACCGAATCGGGCGGGTAAGTCTGCTCTGTGAGCATGGGTACATTTGCTTACCAGTGGCAAATAGCCAGCCAGTTTTCTGTCTTTTTTTAAGTCTCCTGGGAGATTAAAATGAATGACCTAGAAGAGAAGGAAGTGGATGAGTTCACCTCCAATGGCTTTAAGTGCCCGACCTGCTTCACAGTGATGGGAAGGAAGTGCGACAGTGAGCTCAAGTGGTGCGCAGCAGACAAAGTAAAATGCATTGAATTCTCTGGCATCGTAAACACAGGTACTTTGAAAGAATGCAGGATTCTATAGACACAGAACCGTGGCACTCTCTCACCAACTTAGGGGCACGCATCCTAGAGGTAGGGTTGAGGAAAACCAGCTTTTGTTCTCTTAGGAACAAGGATATTGCAGTGTTCTGAGTCTGAAAATATATCTAATTGGCTTTCTCACAGTCATTCAGTCATTTATGAATTTTTGTACTTTTTTTTCGAATTTTTATACTTTTATCAACAAACCCTTGGCCAGCATTGAGGAACCTGGCTTCAGCACATTGAATTAAATTTCATCCTCTGCAAACTTTGTTTAGTTTTTTTAGCACAAGAATAATTTATGCCCTGCCTCAGGGACATTTAATTTTCAAAGTAAAAGCTTTGGAGAAAGATAATGATTAATCTTTTTTCAAAAATATCACAAAACATAATTTACAGTGCTTGCTTTGACAAAAACTCAACACAGAATTCTAAGTTAGACACATTAGAAATAAATTAGAAGCACGGAAGGGCTTCTAAAGCAGAGCTCCCCGAGGACCAGGCTGTTCTCATAGTTTTTCTTTACCTTCTCCCTTTCTCTCACTGAGAGGAGCTCAGCCTTCTTTTTTTTCTTTTTTTTTTTAACATTTTAAAAAATATATTTTTATTGATTTCAGAGAAGAAGTGAGAGGGAAAGAGATAGAAACATCAGTGATGAGAGAGAATCATTTATCGGCTGCCTTTTGCATGCTCCCTACTGGGGACTGAGCCCACAACCCAGGTATGTGCCCTTGACGGGAATCGAACCTGGGACCCTTCAGTTCGCAGGCCAATACTCTATTCACTGAGCCAAACCAGCCAGGGCAGCTCAGCTTTCTTGAAGTCTGTTATTAGTGAGATAATCTATCAAGGCTGGTCATGTCCATTGGTATCTTGGATTCTTATGTTTGTACATTAAAACAGCCGTCACTGAAGATGGCACCCAGAGGAGTTAGAGAAATAACAGAAGTACAGAGCGCTGCAGGTGAAATGATGTATCTGGAGGCACTTTGAAAGGCAGGGAACAATCAAAGCACTTGCTTTTGTATGGCTGTTGTTTCTTAAAAGGTAATGAGAGCCAAGAATAAAAGGAAATTAGATTTCAGTCCTTAACGTCAGGAAGGATGTACATAACTGACACAGATGCACCAGGTCCTGAGGTCGCCAGTACAGAATGCTCTAATGAAGTCACTGAGAACTCGGAGAAGAAACAAGTTCTCACTGCCACCTGCATAAAATGTCTGTAGAAACATGATGCTAGATCTGCAGGTGGTAATATGGGTTGGAAAAAATTTACTTAAAGCAAGTTTAGAAAATGCATGATATTTGATTAAGATAGGTTGTGAAGGTTTTGCCAACCACACGTATGGAGGATGCCATGACAGCTGATTGCCTCAGCAGTGCAGAGTGACTCACATGCAGGGTGGCCTGGTGGATGTTGTACTCCAGCCCAGTAAGGGGGTGTGTGAAAGAGGGAATAAAGGGAGGAGAAGAATGGAAGTGTAATTCATGGTTTCTCACAGGTCTTAAAGACATCGCTGTTGAAATGAAGAAATGCATACGAGCAGACCTTTGTAAAGAGACGATAACTTACATGGGTTTTCCAATTGCTAACGGGAGTAAAAATTGCAGATCAGCCATCAGAAATGGGGCATGGGTCAGACCCCCAACTCCCATCTTCTTTGTTTTATCTCTGGAGAAGCTGCTTTATTGAGCTACAAGGGCCCAGTCATCTCCCTTTCTAAATTAAATGTGCATTTTGGGGGGCTTATGTATTCTTTCATGTTGTTAATTTCTCAATACTTACATTCAGTTGTGCACTTATTGACTCATTCAGCAGTTTACTTGTGTACCCAGCCTCACACAAAATGGGTCAGGACCAAAGTCAATCCCTGCCTCTGAAAAGATCCTAGGGCATTTCCAGGAGTACACGCACAATGAAATGCTTAGAAAGCAAGACAAGAAGGACGAATAAGAGTAGTACTTCTGCTCAGGTAACCCAAGGTGATGGCTTTAGACAAAAAGTAGAAATGGCAGGGTGTGGGTTTCATTAGGGAAGGTGAAGATTTCAGATGTACTTTGAAGAAATCTGTATCATTTTATAGCAAGGGTGGTATGCATGGGACTTGGAGATAGGGCAGTAACTAGAGGCTAACTAAGATCAGTAGCAGAGGTCAGTGATAGGGGACATAGAGGCAAACACATATACCTGGCTGGAAGCCTCCCTTTGTGAATGATGGAGGCACCACCAGCAGGTGAACACAGTGCATCCACTGAACTGAAGATGGCCTGCTCCCTTCATGTTGGAAAGCAAATCCCAGCACCCTGGAGAAATGGTCTGAAGTCAGAGTCCTTCTTGTGGTTCTCACCCCTGAATGCCCATTAGAACCCTCTGGTAGCTCAGCCGGGCCACACTAAAAATTGGAATTTAGGCAATCTGTGTGAATCCCAGGCCCTTCTTCCATAGTTTTTGTTCTAGCCAGTTTAGTGTTGTTTTTTTAAATAAATCTTTATTGTTCAGATTACTGCATTTGTTTCTCTTTCCCACCCACCCCCATAATTCCCCTCCACCCAGCTCTCACCCCTACCTCTACCCTTACCTCCCCTCACACTGTCTTCATCCATAGGTGTATGATTTTTGTTGTCTCTCCCTGCACTCCCCTCACCCCTTTCCCCCTGAGAATTGTCAGTCCACTCCCTTTCTATGCCCCTGATTCTATTATATTCACCAATTTATTCTGTTAATAAGATTTATAATTCACTTGATTTTTAGATTCACTTGTTGATAGATATGTGTTTGTTGTTCATAATTTTTATCTTTACCTTTTTCTTCTTCCTCTTCTTAAAGAGTACCTTTCAGCATTTCATATACAGTGGTACCTCGAGATACGAGTGCCCTAACATACGAGATTTTTGAGATACAAGCCGTCGAGTGAGCGATTTTTGCTTTGAAATACGAGCAACATTTGACATAGGAGTAATCACGTGGATCGGCCGGCTGCACACGACCCACCAGTTCACTGCAACTCGAGCGTCTCAGTTTCCCACGCCTCAAGGTTACGGAACAAATTAAACTCGTATCTCGAGGTGCCACTGTATTACTGGTTTGGTCTTGATGAACTCCTTTAGCTTTTTCTTATCTGTGAAGCTCTTTATCTGACCTTCAATTCTGAATGATAGCTTTGCTGGGTAGAATAATCTTGGTTGTAGGTTCTTGCTATTCATCACTTTGAATATTTCTTGCCACTCCCATCTGGCCTGCATAGTTTCTGTTGAGAAATCAGCTGACAATGGTATGGGTGCTCCCTTGTAGGTAATTAACTGTTTTTCTCTTGCTGCTTTTAATATTCTCTGTCTTTTGCTCTTATTTTAATTATGATGTATCTTGGTGTGGTCCTCTTTGGATTTCTTTTGTTTGGGGTTCTGTGTGCTTCCTAGACTTATAAGTCTATTTGTTTCACCAGGTGTGGGAAGTTTTCAGTCATTATTTCATCAAATAGGTTTTCAATATCTTGCTCCCTTTCTCTTCTTCTGGCATCCCTATAATTCTGATGTTGGTACACTTGAAGTTGTCTCAAAGGCTCCTTACACTATCTTCATATTTTTTTATTCCTTTTTCTTTTTGCTTTTCCAGTTGAGTGTTTTCTGCTTCTTTATATTTCAAATTTTTGACTTGATCCTTTGTTTCCACATTTTTGTTAAGCCAGGAGAACTTCTGTGCTAGAATCAGCCTTATGATACAAGACTTGCAAAACTGCAAAAGCCTCTCTGTTGAGTGTGGATGGAGTGGAGTCTCAGGGCTTAACAGACAGCCTTGGTTTCCAGTCAGCCCCGCCCTACAAGGCCCCTGGGTCTGAAATGTCTCTCAGTAATGGTTGCAGCCCTCTCTGTGTGCATAAGCACATGCCTCTAGACCTCTGCCTTTCCGGTTCCCTTGTGTTCCAGGACTCATATGAGTCTGGGTCCCCAGGGTCTTGCCTGAAACTGGGATTCAGTGCAGTCAGAGTGGCACAGTTGGGAAGCTCTGTCTCCCACCTACTAGAGAAAGCCAGCAGCATTCCATCCTCTCTGTGCGTGTTGGTGTGCATGCCCCCAGACTTTTGCCCTTTTGTGGCTCCCCTAAATTTCCATGCACTCCTCCCTTTTCACAGTCCAGACTCCCCCTGTATGAGTCTCGCCCAGAACTGGGGTTCAGTGCAGTAGGATAAGGAGTTCAGTGCAGTCGGGAGTCTCCATCTCCCTTCTGCCAGAGAAAACCTCTGCCCACTCTTTCCACACACGTGTCTCTGTTCCTCAGCTTTTTGCAGCTCTTCTGAGTATCTGTGAGCCCCTCTCTTTCCTTCTAGTTATAAAATTTTCACTCAGCCAGCTTTCCTGTGGTTCTGGATGATGTCTGTTCTGTCTTTTAGTTGTCATTTTGAAATTGTTGTGTGAGGCAGCAGTTTTAAGTGTTCACCTATGCCGCCATCTTGGTTTTTCCCTTAACCAGTTTAGTTTTTATTCCTGTCCCCACTTTCCCTTCTCCTCCCTTCCCCTGCTATTGTAACTTTCAGCTACTGTTTAAAAAACAACACACACACACAGCAAAAACCAAAAACCCACTGAAGTCTGAGGAAAAGAGTAAAACTCTTTATTTACACAAAATGAAAGATGTTCAATGAGGCCAATCAACAAATGCATGTAAACACAAACACTTTCTAAGGATATAAATGTCAATTGATGCAAACTTTGAAAATTGCAAGTATTCTTCTTTAGCTTTAAATGAGCCATGCAATATAAGAACACTGACCAAATTAACGTGTCTTTTCTCAAAGGACTTCCAAATATATAAAGAAAAGTCAACCCAACTTAAAAGCTAAATTCATACCATTGGTATTCCTCAAATAAATAGTTAGGCTAAATATAACCCAATAATTTGTATCATAATGAGTGGTGGTCAAATATAAGAATTTATTGGCATTTTAAAACAAGAGGCAAATGTTTTTCTCATTCCACTGAAAGTATTTTTTTAATATATTTTATTGATTTTTTACAAAGAGGAAGGGAGAAAGATAGAGAGTTAGAAACATTGATGTGAGAGAACATTGATCAGCTGCCTCCTGTATACCCCCCACTGGGGATGTGCTCACAACCAAGGTACATGCCCTTGACCAGAATCGAACCTGGACCCTTGAATCCACAGGCCGACGCTCTATCCACTGAGCCAAACTGGTTCTGGCATCCACTGAAAGTATTTTTGCTTAGTTTTCTGAAGAAGCCTTTCTCCTGTGAAAAGTGTCACAGATAGTCTTTAAAATCACTGAATGTATACATAAAAATGTCCTGAATTATCACCAGTTTACAGAGATTTAGTTACCCTGTGTCCTTTCCCAACACTTACTAGGTGAATACTGAAAGAGTTTTACAAACTTTACCATACTGTTACCTACAATTCAAGAATTCCTTGAAATAAAAAGAATACTTAAGGGAGAATCAAGATGGTGGCATAGATATTCGCCACAGTCCATAACCACATCAAAATTAAAACTAAAAAACAGAACAACCATCACTCAGAACTGCCTGAAAGCCAGCTGAATGGAAGTCCTACAACTAGAGAAGTAAAGAAGAAAGCACAGTGAGACTGGTAGGAAGGATGGAGGTGCTGAACAGGTTGGTCAGACACCTACATGTAGCGTGTTTTTAATTAGAAGGAATATCTAGGCTGTGGAGGCCCTCTATGAGGAGCAAGGGGCCCAAGCCCCATACCAGACCCCCAGCCAAGGGTCCCAGAGCTGGAAAGAGAAGTCCTCATAACTTTGGGCTATAAAAACCAGCAGGGATAGTAGCTGAGTGACAAGGGGGCTGCTGAAGACCCACACAGTTCCTCTTAAAGGGCCAATGCATTAACTTATTCACCTGCTCCCTCTGAGTTTCAGCACTGGAGCAATGGGTTAGGGGGATTCAGGGACATATGGGAAGGAACTGGATTGTCTGGCATCAGAGCAAGAAGTTAGGGGCAGCTTTCTCCCAGATGGGTGCTCACAAGGGTCATTGTTCCTATACTGAGACCTCCTCCATTGCAGGGCTGACTGCAGCCATATCTAAGTTTCCATCAGCCTGGCTCACACTATTCACTCTGCCCTGGTTATTCCCTAAGGTCCTGTCCCACCAATTTGCAGACCCACCCAATATGTTTACAGTGGCTTTTCCATATGAATGGCTCAGGCTTCAGATTTTCTTGAAATCTCTCAAACAAGCAGCAGCTGGTGTCAGTATGCCTCATACCTATCAATAAAAGGCCTAAGACCTGGCACTAGCACCACCTGCCTTGTTTTTCCTGGACATTTCAGAGACAAAATTAGTAGCAGCCATTTGCAGATTGCTCTGTAGCTCTGCTGGTGTTTCCATGAAATGGTTGACTTTGTACCTCCCAGGAGGCCCCAGAGTTAGTGCACCCAGTGGACAGCTTCAGACCATACTCTACACATCCATGAGGGACACACTCAAGGGGCAGACTCAGTGAGCAAGTCCTGCCCTATAGGGGTGTTTCCTGCACAACAGCTCTTCTGCTGTAGTCACAGCTGGTCCTCACAGCCAAAAGGCCTGGAGGGCAATTCTTCCCAGTGATACCAACAGCAATCAAGACTCAATTACAGGGGAGAATCCAAGATGGCAGCATAGGTGAGCACCTAAACAGCTGCCTCCCATAACAATTTCAAAACTACAACTAAAAGACTGAACGGACATCATCCAGAACCACAGGAAAGCTGGATGAGTGGAAATTCTACAACTATAAGGAAAGAGAGGGGCTCACGAAGACCCAGAGGAGCTGCAAAAAGCTGAGGTATGGAGACACACGCGTGGAGAGAGTGGGTGCCAGATTGCCTGGCTGGCTTCCTCTGGCAGGAGAGAGATAGGAGACTTCCAACTGCACTGAACACCTTATCCTACGGCACTGAACCTCAAGTCCAGCCGAAACTCATAGGGGGAAAGTTTGAACTGTGAAAAGGGAGAAGTACACAGAAATTTAGGGGAGCCACAAAAGGGCAGAAGTCTGTGGGCACGCGCACCACTGTGCGAGAGGACAGACTGCTGATAGTGCTGCTGGCTTGTGAGCAGGAGACAGAACCTACAGACTGCGCCACTTCTAACTCCACTAAACCCCAGGTTCAGGCAAGACCCGGGGGACCCAGACTCATTATCGGTCCTGGAGCACAGGGGAGCTGGAAAGGCAGAGGTCTAGAGGCACTGCACTTGTGCGCAGGGACCGCTCCAACTATTACCCAGAGACATGTGAGACCCAGGGGCCACGTAGGGTGGGGTCGAGTAGAAGGCAAGGTGGTCATTAAGCCCTGAGACTCCACCCTCCTAAGCTCAACAGAGAGGCTTTTGCAGTTTTGCAAGTCTTGTATAAGACATGCAAAAAAGGCTGAATCTAACACAGAAGTTCTCCTGGCATAGTGAAAATGCAGAGACAAAGGAAGAGATCACAAACAAAAGAAATGGAGGAAAACAAATGACTGGATATAGAGTTCAAAACCACAGTTATAAGGTTTTTCAAGAATTTCCTAGAAAAGATGGATAAATTTAGCAAGACCCAAGAGAAGATGAAAAAGGACCAACTAGAAATTAAACATATACTGACTGAAATAAAAATATTATACAGAGACCTAACAGCAGACTAGAGGAACGCAAGAACCAAGTAAAAAATTTGAAATATAAAGAAGCAGAAAACACTCAACTAGAAAAGCAAGAAGAAAAAAGAATCCAAAAATGTGAAGATAGTGTAAGGAGCCTCTGGGACAGCTTCAAGTGTACCAACTACAGAATTATGGGGGTGCCAGAAGAAGAGAGAGAGAGCAAGATACTGAAAACCTATTTGAAGAAATAATGACTGAAAACTTCCCACACCTGGTGAAACAAATAGACTTACAAGTCCAGGAAGCACACAGAACCCCATGTAAAAGGAATCCAAAGAGGACCACACCAAGACACATCATAATTAAAATACCAAGAGCAAAAGACAAAGAGATAATATTGAAAGCAGCAGGAGAAAAACAGTTAATTACCTACAAGGGAGCACCCATATGATTGTCAGCTGATTTCTCAACAGAAACTATGCAGGCCAGATGGGAGTGGCAAGAAATATTCAACGTGATGAATAGCAAGAACCTACAACCAAGAATACTCTATCCAGCAAAGCTATCATTCAGAATTGAAGAGCAGATAAAGAGCTTCACAGATAAGAAAAAGCTAAAGGAATTCATCAACACCAAACCAGTATTATATAAAATGTTGAAAGCTACTCTTTAAGAAGAGGAAGAAGAATAAGGTAAAAGCTAAAAAATTATGAACAACAAATATGTACTATCAACAAGTGAATCTAAAAATTAAGTGAATTAAAAATTTGATGAACAGAATAAACTGGCGAATATAATAGAATCAGGAGCACAGAAAGGGAGTGGACTGATAATTCTCAGGGGGAAAGGGGTGAGGGAGGTGCAGGGAGAGACTGGACAAAAATCACACACCTATGGATGAGGTCAATGCGGAGGGAGATAAGGGTAGAGGAAGGTGTGGGAGCTGGGTGGAGGGGAGCTATGGAGGGGAAAAAAAGAGAAACAAATGTAATAATCTGAACCAAAAAGATTTAATTTTTTTAAAAAAAGACTCAACTACAACAAGACTGTGCACACAGCCCACACAGGGGTGAACCAAGAGTATCCAGTTCAAGTGACTGGGGAGGCTGAGCCACTAGGTCCTATAGGACACCTACAGAACAAGGCCACTCTACCAATTCCAGGAGACATAACAGCTCTACTGAATATACAGGAAAAAAAATTGCAGCAAAATGCAGAGAGAAAGAAATGTCACAAATGAAAAAAACAAAAAATCTCCAGAAAAAGAACTAAATAAAATGGAAGCTAACAAATTACTAGACACAGAGTTGTTCAAAACAATAGGGCTCAAGCTCCACAGCGGACTCTTAGCCCAGGCTCCCAGAGCTAGGAAGAGAAGTCCCCATAAGTTTGGGCTGTAAAGTTATTAACTAAAGAATTTATATGAATGTGTGCATTACCTATGGAAATAGATAATAGGGAGTGAAGACCAGGGGTTGAGCTGGAACCGGGTGGAGAGGGCAATGGGGGAAAAAAGGTAGACATCTATAATATTCCAATGATAAAGATTTTAAAAATAAGGTTGCTCCAGGATTTTAATGAGAGCTTCTAGTGTCTTAGTGAGAACTTCAAGAACTTTAGTGAGAACAAAGACTTGAAAAAGGTAGAGTCAGAAATTAAGCATATACTTCCTGAAATAAAGAATACTATATAGAGATTCAGCAGTAGAGGAAAGGATTCTGAGAATCAAATCAATGATTTGGAACATGAAGAAACAAAAACGCCCAATCAAAAGAGCAAAGAGAAAAATAATCCAAAAATATGAAGATAGTGTAAGAAGCCTCTGAGACAATTTCAAGCATATCAACATTGGCATTATGATGGTGCCAGAAGGAGGAGAGAGAGAGCAAGATATTGAAAACCTATTTGAAGAAATAATGACAGAAAACTTCCCCTACCTGGTGAAAGAAATAGATTTATAAGTATAGGGGAGCACAGAGAGTACCAAACAAGAGGCACCCAAAGAGGCCCACACCAAGACACATCATAATTAAAAGGCAAAGAGTTAAAGACAAAGAGAATCTGAAAAGCAGCAAAGAAAAGCAGTTACCTACAAGGGAGCACCTAGAAATATTCAAAGTAATGAATAACAAGGATGTACAACCAACATTACTCTACCCAGCAAAGCTCTCATTTAGAATTGAAGGTAAGATAAAGACCTTCAAAGACAAGAAAAAGCTAAAAAAGTTCATCACCACCAAATCAGTATTACATGCCATGTTGAAGGATATTCTTTAAGAAGAAGAAAAAAGATAAAAATATGAACAATAAAAGACCAATACATATCTATCAACAATTAAACCTAAAAATCAAAATAAACAAGGAGTCCAATGAACAAAATAAACTGATGAATAAAACAGAACCAGAGGCATGGAAACATGGAACAGACTGATGAATCTCAAAGGGAAGCGGGGAGGGGATACAGAGTTTAACTAAAGAACATATGCATATGTGCATTACCTATGGAAACAGATAATAGGGGGTGAAGACCTTGGATGGGTCTGGAAGCAGGTGGAGAGGGCAGTGGGGGGTGGAGGGAACAGGGGACATTTGTAATACTCTCAAAAATAAAGATTTTAAAAATAAAATACAATAAAAAGCAATACCACACATTTAACAATCTAACCAATGTTTTCTCATTAATAATGCACTGCACATGTATGAGGTAAAGTTTACTATCCAATAAAAGGAAAAGCTAATATGTGACCTTGCTATACAAATATGAAAATTAGAAAGTTTTGTTGACATTGATAAATTGAGAATTATTTTCAAATTATGCAATGGTTTTCTATATAATAAAAAGGCAATATGCAAATTGACCATCACTCCAACACACAAGATGGCCACCCCCATGTGGTCAAAGGTAGCCATCCCCATGTGGACACAAGAGGGCTGCCACAAAGTGGCCAGCAAGGGAGGGCAGTTGGGGGCGATCAGGCCTGCAGGGAAGGGCAGTTAGGAGTAATCAGGCCAGCAGGGGAGCAGTTAGGTGTCTATCAGGCTGGCAGGGGAGTGGTTAGAGGGTGATCAGGCTGGCAGGCAGAAGTGGTTAGGGGCAATCAGGCAGGCAGGCGAGCGGTTGGGAGTCAGCAGTCCTGGATTGTGAGAGGGATGGCCCAGATTGTAGAGGGTGCAGGCTGGGCTGAGGGACACACACACACACACACACACACACACACACACCTGCATAAATTTGTGCACAGGGCCTCTAGTAAAATATAATGATAATAATATTAAGTAGACAGAAGAGCTAATGAAATTACTTAATATGGACTGACTTAGTTTTGAAATTGATATGCTTTTGCTTCAAAGTCAAATAAGGTCTTCTAAAAAAGTGAACCAATTTTGTCCATGTGAATGAGAATAATAAAAAAAAATATATATGCAGCTATAATATACTCTATATTCATCACAACATTATTCACAGTGGCCAAAACATGGAAACAACCAAAGTGCTCTTTGATGCATAATTGGATAAAGAAGATGGTGCATATATACAATGGAATACTACAGAGATAAAGAAACTCAGATTCAGATTATTTAGATTTTTTTCCATTAAAAAGAGAGAACAGGCCTTTCCCATTTGGGGACACCTCTGCCCAGATGGAGTTTGTATATGATTCCAATAAACTTCCATATTTTAATTAAAGAAGCCTTGAGTCCATGAGTTTATTCTTCAAATTTCATAGGACCAAAATCCATGAGAAGAATCTGAACCCCAAACCCCACATTTCAGTTTGACCATGGAGCCAAGGAGCCACACAGAGTAAGGTTTTTCAGTTGTGTCTTCCAGGGAAGTTTATGTCCAGGAGTCAGAAGGGCAAGTTGCCAGGGTTTGTGACTACATTGCAGGGAGGCAGATCTGCAGGGAGGCTGAGGCTCTCCTGTGAGTTTAGCCCATGCTTCTTTGGATAGGAAAGGGACTGCCTACACCACCTCAGCTTGTGAGCACCACCCCCAAAGTGAGACTGTTTGAATCAGCCCTTCCAAGTCCCAGACACCTTCATGGGAGCTGGTCTGTCAGGGAAGAGAAAGCAGCTCAGAGTGGAGCCATTTAAAGTATAAGAATCACCAAAACTGGTTTGGCTCAGTGGATAGAGCTTCGGCCTATGGACTGAAAGGTCCCAGGTTCAATTCTGATCAAGGGCATGTACTATGGTTGCGGGCACATCCCCAGTAGGGGGTGTGCAGGAGGCACCTGATTGATGTCTCTCTCTCATCGATGTTTCTGTTTCTCTATCCCTCCCCCTTCCTCTCTGTAAAAAATCAATAAATATATTTTTAAAATAAATAAATAAGTAAATAAAGAACCTCAAGAAGCTATTGTCTGGGAATTGGAGGAGGTGCTTAGCCCACTCTGGGAGGCTGGCCTGACATCCTCAATGGCAGACTCTTGATCTATCTCCGGAGTCAGGGTGGCTGAACTTGTTTCTGCAGAGAAAATGGCTAGCGTGTATCTAATCTGAACCTGCAATGAACCCTCTATGGAGAAATAAAGTTGGAGACTCTGGCAGAGACTAAGAGTTTTGGCTTTGAAGCAAGGAGTAATTCCCTTCGTTGAGTGCCTCCCTGCATGATCCCAAATTAGAGTGCCTATCTTGGCAAACCTAGATTCATCCTGCAGTGTAAACTTAGGTTCATCCTACAGTGTCTCTTCAGAAGGCTCTGGACTAAAACCAGGCAACCTCAGGGAAGAGGTGGAATAGCTTACAGAAGAAGAGGACCACTGGAAACCTTGGTCTTATCACAGATCTTCCCCCAGTCCTAAGCTGAAAGATACTGACGCTTTTACACAGATCAGCCTTCCCACAAACACACAGATCTAGTGGACATGGTTACAAATAGTGAACAGTGTGGTAGCTATGGACAGATAGCCCAAGTTCTATTACATGCATCTTGTAATGACCTGCACCTGCAATACACCCCAGTGGACACAGACCAACACAGCCAGTGGCAGCTTCAGACCACAACAGAGCTTGATCCAGCTAACCACACAAATGGCATACACAAAGGGAGATCCCTCAGACATAAAACCCTGATGGGGGAAATCCACCTCTGGGACAGCCTCTACACAGCATCACTGAGAAGATAAGGTTTACCTGTATAGTCACTGAACCTGGAGGGCCATCTGCACCCATAAAAGGGCCAACAGCAATCAAGCCTCAACTAAAATAGGGTGTCCACATAAGCCACAAGAGACATTCCAGACCGTGGAGCTCAGGTGATTGTAATGGTTATGTCAATGAGTGCACCAAGACATCAACCAGCACAGCAGCTTTCATGCTATGGTCAAGGTTGAGCCTCACAGACAGACAACCTGAGGGTGGATCCCACTCAAAAACAGACCAACAGCAATCAAGGCCCAATTACAAAAGAAGGGCCCATATAATCTACACAAAGGACATTCCTAGAGCATCCAGTCTGTGTTTTCCGATAATCTTAGGTAACCCTGCTAGCAGTCATGAACCACAGATTGAGAACCACTGCTGTAGAGCCTAAGACCATTGGAAAACACAGGTATTTATGTTACAATTCATTAACAGTAGCAAAATTACAGTTATGAAGTAGCAACAAAAATAATTTTCTGGTTGGGGGTCACCACAACATGAGGAACTGTATTAAAGGGTCATGGCATTAGAAAGGTTGAGAACCACTGCCTTAAGGGAACTTCAGGACAAAACAAAACTTAACAACATCCACATCATAAGGCTACTGGAAGAAGAAGAATAGAGAGCAAGATATAGAGAACTATTCATAGAAATAGTGACAGTAAACTTCCATAATCTGGTGAAGGAAAAAATCAAACAAGTTCAGAAACCACAATGTCCCAATCAAGATTAACTCATGAAGACCCACAATAAGACACATCATAATTAAAATGGCAAACATTACAGACAAAGAGAGAATCTTAAAGGCAGCAGGAGAGAGACAAATAGTTACCTACAAAGGAGTTTCAATGAGATTGTCAGCTGATTTCTCAACAGAAATACTTCAGGACAAAAGGAGTTGACATGAAATATTCAAAGTAAAGAAAAGAAAGGACCTGCATCCAAAACAATTCTATCCAGCAAGGCTATCATTTAAAGTTGAAAACAAAATAAAAAGCTTTCTAGAAAAAAAGACTAAAAGCGTGTAGAGGGTCCCCTGAGAAGGCACATGGGCATTCTTTAATTATTGTCAGCTGAATCCAGTGGCATCGGCAAAGCCATGCCCTGGGAAGACACCTTGCCAAAAGGATAAGGGTGTTGTCAACTTGACCTTCATTTCAGTCCATGGTGTGGGGAAGTCGGTTTTGATATCTAAATCCAGCCTAGCACCAGGAATGCTCAGGGTCTACTCAAAAATGCAAATAATCTCCTTTGTCTTGACCTTTTGGTGAAACTTCCTGGTATTTGGGGGTATAAAATAAACACGCTGCATCAGCTCTGGGTCACTGTCTCTCCATCAGAAAAGGGCAGCAGTCCACCCAGAGATTTCTTTCTATCTCTCTATCTTGTCTCTTTCATTTCTCAATCCCTAGCCATCTCTACTCAGGAATTGGACCCATTCTCTAGCCGTGCTGGATGCAGAAAAGAAAGAAAATAGTTACAAAAGAGTCTTGCAATATCAGCATTGCAAGAAAAGTTAAAGAGTTTTTCTAAGAATGAGAAGAAATAGAGAGAGAGAAAAAATAGGTATAAAAATAAAATGGTAATAAATAAGTACCTATCATTAGTAGTCTTAAGGTAAATAGATTAAAGGCTCCAATAAACATTTTTTTAAAAATAGAGTAGATGAAGGGATAAGAAAACATGACCCATATATATGCTGTCTACAAGAAACCCATCTCAGAACTAAATATGCAGAGTCTGAAAATGAAGAGATGGGAAAAAAAAATAACCCATGCAAATGGAAAAGACAAAAAAAAAAAAAGCTAGGCTAGCAATATTTATATCTGACAAAACAAAGCCCATAAAAGAGACAAAGAAGACCACTACATAATACCAAAGAGACCAAATCAACAAGAAATAAGACTTGTTAACGTATATGTACCCAAAATAGGAGCACCTAAATATATATTTTTTAAACTCTTGGCGAACTTAAAGGAAAGATCAACAGCAATAGAGTAGAGAAATTTAACACCACACTATCATCATTGGCTGGCTCTTCCAGACAAAAACTCAACAGTGACCTTAAAGAATACACACTAAATCAGATGGATTTGTTATTTACAGAACATTTTATCCCAAATCAGCATAATATACATTCTTGTCAAGTGCACATGGAACATTCTCAAAGATATGCCACATGTTAGGGCACAAAATAAGTCAATAAATTTAAGAAGATTGAAATTATATCAAGCATCTTCACAGATCACAATGGCATGAATCTGGAAATTAACCACAATGAAAAAACTCAAAAACATTTAAACACATGGAGACTAAATAGCATGTTATTAAACAATAAACTGGTTACCAATAACATCAAGGGAGAAATAAAAAATTATCTAGAAACAACTGAAAATGAATATATAGCAACCCCAAACCTATGGGATACAGCAAAAGCAGTCCTGAGAGGAACGTTCATAGCATTACATGCCTACCCCAAGAAGCAAGAAAAATTTCAAACCACCTAACACTGAATCTAAAAGAAATAGAAAAAGAACAACGAACAAAGCCAAGAGTAAGTAAAAGAAATGAAATAATAAAGATTAGAGTAGAAATTTTTTTTTTGTTTTTGAGCTCTATTTCTCCATTTAGAGATTTATCTGAAAAGTACAAACCAAGCACAGGTGTGCAATTTTCCAGGCACTTCCATGTTGCTTAAATATTTACAAATATGTAAGCACCCTATTTGAAAGCATGACAGTTTTGGTGTCAGAAAGAAACTCCATGTATATCAAATCCTTAAGTTTTAACATTTGTATAACTCCAAATATTCCTCAGAAAAGACAGTCTCATTCTCACTTTACATCTGCAAGTTCTCATATTTCAGCAGCATACCTTGAGGAACCATAACCTCTGTCACTCGATGTACCACTAACTGCTCAAAATAGAGATTAAAAAAAAAAACAATAATAAAGATCCCCAAAACAAAGAGCTAGTTCTTTGAAAAGATAAACAACTGTTGGTGGGAATGCAGACTGGTGCAGCCACTGTGGAGAACAGTAAGGAGTTTCCTCAAAAAACTAAAAATGGATCTCCCATTTGATCCAGTAATTCCACTCTTAGGAATTTATCCTAAGAAATCACAAACACCAATCAGAAAGGATTTATGCACCCCTATGTTCATAGCAGCACAATTTACAATAGCTACAATTTGGAAACAGCCTAGGTGCCCGTCAGCAGATGAGTGGATCAGAAAACTGTGGTACATCTACACAATGGAATTCTATGCTGCCATTAAAAAGAAGAAACTCTTACCATTTGCAGCAACCTGGATGGAACTGGAGAGCCTTATGCTTAGTGAAATAAGCCAGTCAATGAAGGAAAAACACCACATGATCTCACTCATTTGTGGATAATAAAGAACATTGTAAACTGATGAACAAAAGGATAGATACATAGGCAGTAAAGCATCAAACAGACTGTCAAATTATAGCAGGAAGATTAAGGAGAGGTGGGGTAGATAAGAGATCAATCAAAGGACTTGTATGCATGCATATAAGCATAACCAATGAACATAGACACTGGGGGGTTGGGGTATGCCTGGGAGAGAGGGGGGGCAACGGGAAGATATGTATACATGTAACACAATAAAAAAATATATATAATAAACAACAACAAAAAAGAAAAGATAAACAAGATTGATGAAACTTTAACAAGAGTCATCAATTCAAAAGCAGGGTGGAAGAGTGAGGCATGGGCTGAAATAAATAAAATCGGAAATGAAAGGGGAGAAGTAACAACTGAATCCTCACCTATACAAAGGATTTTAAGAAAATACTATGGACAACTCTATGCCAATAAATGGGACAAACTGAGTGAAATGGACAAATTACTAGAAACATGCAATTTCCAAAACTCAATCATAAAGAATCAGAAAAATTCAATAGACTAATATCAACTATAAAATCAAAGCAGGAATAAAAAAAACTCCCAGCAAATGAAAGTCCTGGACTGGATTGCTTAATGGGAAGTTTTCCCAAACATTCAAAGAAAAACCTATACCTATCTTCCTCAAACTATTCCAAAAAATTCAAGAGGATGGAAAACTCCCAGGCTCTTTTTTTGAGACCAGCATTATCCTAATACCAAAAATAAAGACACTAGAAAGAAAGAAAATTAAGCCCTAACCGGTTTGGCTCAGTGGATAGAACATCAGCCTACAGACTGAAGAGTCCTAGGTTCAATTCCAGTCAAGGGCATGTTCTTTGGTTGTGGGCACATCCCCAGTGGGGGGTATGCAGGAGATAGTTGATTGATGTTTCTCTCTCATTGATGTTTCTAACTCTCTCTCCCTTTCTCTCTGTAAAAAATCAATAAAATATACTTTTTTAAAAAAAATCAGTAAAATGTATTTCTTAAAAAGAAAAGAAAAATACCATACGATCTCACTTATATGTAGAATCTAATGAACAAAATAAACTGACAAAATAAACATAGAGGCATGAATACATGGAACAGACTGACAGCTGCCAGAGGGGAGGGTTTTGGTGGGCTGGATGAAAAAAGGTAGAGTGATTAATACATAGACACAGGCAACAGTGTGCTGATAACTAAAGGCAAGTATGAAGGGGGACAGGTGAAGGAGGGCAAAGGGCATTAAAATTGGGATGGAAAAAGGCTTTGCTTGAAGCGATAGGCACATGATGCAGTGTGCAGATAATGTTTTACTGAGTTGTACACTTGTAACCTCTATGGTTTTGCCAATAAACTTAAGTCTTTTTTCTACAAAGCATCGATAATCTAAACAGCATGGTATTTGCAGAAAAGCAGACACATGGACCAATGGAACAGGATTGGTAGCTCAAAAAATAAACTCACATTTATATGGGAAATAATTTCTGACAAAGGAAAAAACACATAATAGAAAAAATATCCTCTTCAATAAATGGTGCTGGGAAATTTGGGAAGCTACATGAAAAGATGGATACTAGACTATAGTTTGTCCCATACAAAAAAATTAACTTAAAGGGTATTAGAAAACTATATATAAGCTCTGAAACAATAAATTACATAGAAGAAAACATAGGTACTAAATTTATGGACCTTGGTCTTAAAGAAGATTTTACAAATTTGATTCCAAAGATAAGGGAAGTAAAAGCAAAAATAAATGAATGAGACTATATCAAACTTAAAACCTCCTGCACAGCAAAACAAGAAGGCAACTGTCAGAGCAATAAGAGCACAGCTGCTCTGAGTCCGTATATTCTTCTGAATTCTGCTCGATTATACCAAGTGTCAGAGCAGGTTCCTTCTCAAACACTGCTTACTACATTAACTATTGAGTCCAAGCCCCTCTGCAAGGGGCTGAACCTTCTTGGATGCCAGGTCTTAGATGGAGAAGCCATGAGAAGTTGTGAGTGTGTAAGAATGAGTCTTTATTGTAGAAGCCAGTCGTCAAATAGCCATCAGTCAAAAGAGTTCTTCACAGAAAAGTTTTATACAGGCAGCCACACACTGGCTGGTGAACAAATACGTCTTTCCCATACAAGCAGCATTAGCCTCTGTACCCACAGCTATTATCTGAGCAGCTATACGCTGCCTCTAGACTCACTGCCTTACATAGTAGCAGCACTTGAGCTCTCTGCCTACCTCTCCAGCCTCACATAGTAGCTACATCCTCTGTGCCTGCCTTTTCTTCTCCCCAGCACACTGGCTGGTTAACATGTATAATACTAAAAGGGAGGCTTTTTTCCAAGTAGTGACCTTGTTCTGCACCTGCACATTGTCCTTGGACATTCTGATTTAGATTCCCATGTTCAGAGTGGCCTTGGCTGTCTGGCGTACAATCAACAAGGCCTTTCACACTCTGAGTTGCCTTGACTATCCAGTGACTCTGGCATAGTTCCCACAGCAATCAACCAAATAAAAGAAGATATTTGTACACAACTCTGACAAAAGGTTAATATTCAATATATAAGTAACTCATACAACTCAACACCAAATAAACAAACAACCCAATTAAAAAATGGGCAGAGGATCTGGACAGAAACTTCTCTTGGATGGTGAAGACCTGAGGGGATGGGCAGGGTAGGGACTGGGAGGATGGGGCTGCAACATTCTCTCTCAAAATTGATGTTTCTTTTTTTAAATATATTTTTGTTGGTTTCAGAGAGGTAGGGAGAAAGAGAGAGAGATAGAAACATCAATGATGAGAGAGATTCATTGACTGGCTGCCTCTTGCATGCCCACACTAGGGATCGAGCCCACAACCTGGCCATGTGCCCTACCAGAAATTGAACCTCAACCTCCTAGTTCTTAGGTTCATGCTCAACCACTGAGCCATATCGACCAGGCTCAGCATTGATGTTTCTATCTCTCTCCCTCTCCCCCCTTCTCTAAAATCAATAAAAATATTTTTAATTATTTCTTTAAAACACAAAATCGAATATTTTCCATACCCAGGGGAACCAGGGCTCAGAGAAGCTATGAGGACACAAAACAACACTGATAGACCACAAACTCCTAGTTGAGGCTGTGGAAATGACCAGGACCATAAGCCTTGGATGCCCTGCTCCTGGTTTCAACTTCTCCCAAGCTGCAATCATCCTTTCTAGCCCAGCCCAGCTCCACATCTCTGGGTCTGTCATGGGGACTGCCCTGCAGAAGATAGACCTGATGAAGGGTTGGAACAGGTGTGTGAGGAGCCTTATATTCAGGTAGCTACACAATCTTTTTGAGTTTTTTTTATTATTATTATGGTTGATTTCTAGTTTCATGCCACTATGATCAAGAAGGTGCTTGATATGATCTCAGTCTTCTTAAATTTATTAAGACTTATTTTGCATCCTAATGTGGTCTATCTTTGAGAATGTTTCATGTACACTTGAAAAGAATGTATGTCCCTGCTGCTTTGAGATTAAAAGTTCTGTAAATATCGAGAAAAACCAAGATGGAGACATAGGTATACACTTGTATGTGCTGTCTCTTACAACCACACCAAAACTACAACTAAAAAACAAAACGACTATCACCCAGAACCACGGGAAAGCTGGCTGAGTGGAAGTTCTACAACTAGAAGGAAAGAAAAAAGCGCATTGAGACTGTGTAGGAGGTGCATAGCCACAGAAAAGCAGAGGTACAGAGGTGCGCATGGAGAGGACTGGCAACTGAAGACACGGTTGTCTTTTTCAAGTGGGAGGGAGACACAAGCTCCCAACTGCTCTGAACTCCAGTTTTTGGCGAGACTCTGGGGACCCAGACTCCTATGGGGAGAAAGTGGACTGTCTAGCATCAGGTCAGAAAGTGAGGGTGGCTTTCTCACAGAGGTGCATGCAGGAATCATTATTTACTGTGCTGGGGCGCAGGACTCGGGGACGCAGAACCGCAGAGATGCAGAGATCACTGACTGGCAGCCATTGCTGTTTGCCACGCCCTAGTGAGTCCCTGAGACCCTGCATACACAATTTATAAATCCACCCAAACTGTGCACAGAGGCTTTTGCATATGAATGGCTTGTCCTATAACAGCTTAACCTAACTAACTGTAGCTGGGTCAGCTCTAAAACTTCCAAACCCCAAGCAAAGAGGAGAAATCTGCATATCTTGTTGTAGCTCCTGTGGGTGGCCTCAGGCAAGAGCTGACTTGTATCTCCTTAAAGATCCAGGAATCAGTATACCTAGTGGTCAGTGTGAGATGACACCAGATTTCAACTCTTCACATCCATAAGCAACACACTCAAGAGGCAGACTCGGTGAGCACCAAAGCCCAACTGAATAAAGTCCTGCCCCATAAGGGTGTCTCCAGCACAGCAGTTCTTCCATTATAGACACAGCTGGCCCTCACAGCCAATTGGCCTGAAGGTCAATTCCTCCCAGTGTACCAACAGCAATCAAGGCTTAACTACAACAAGACTGTGCACGCAGCCCACAAGGGGTGCACCAAGAGTGTCCACCTAAGGTGATTGGGGAGGCTGAGCCACAGGGTCTGATAGGTCACCTACCACACAAAGTCACTCCATTAACACAGGGAAGCAGTCAAAATGCAGAGACAAATAAACATGTCACAAATGAAAGAAATGAAGGAAAGCAAACTACTGGATATAAAGTTCAAAACCACAGTTCTAAGGTTACTCAAGTCTTTTAGAAACTGCCGAGAAACTTAGTGTCACCTCTGAGGAACTTAGAGACCTTCAAGGATCTTAATGAGAATGCCACAAAAAAAATGGAAAATGACCAGTCATAAATTAAGTATACACTGTCTGAAATAAAGAATAATATACAGAAATCCAACATTAAGACTAGAGGACCCCAAGAATTAAACCAAGGATTTGGAATATGAGAAAACATCCAACCAGAAAAACAAAACAAAAAAAGAATTAAAAAAAATATGAAGATAGTGTAAGGAGCCTCTGGACAACTTCAAGTGTACCAACATCCAAATTATGGGGGTGCCACAAGAAAAGAGAGAGCAAGATATTGAAAACGTATTTGAAGAAATAATAACTAAAACCTTCCCCCACCTGGTGAAAGAAATAGTCTTACAAGTCCAGGAAGCACATAGAACCCCAAACAAAAGAAATCGAAAGAAGACCACACCAAGACACATCATAATTAAAATGCCAAGAGCAAAAACAAAGAGAGAATATTAAAAGCAGCAAGAGAAAAACAGTTAATTACCTACAAGGGAACACCCATACGACTGTCAGCTGATTTCTCAACAGAAATGATGCAGGCCAGATGGGAGTGGCAAGAAATATTCAAAGTGATGAATAGCAAGAACCTACAACCAAGATTACTTTACCCAGCAAAGCTATCATTCAGAATTGAAGGTCAGATAAAGAGCTTCACAGATAAGAAAAAGCTAAAGGAGTTCATCAACACCAAACCAGTATTATATGAAATGCTGAAAGGTACTCTTTAAGAAGAGGAAGAAGAAGAAAAAGGTAAAGATAAAAATTAGGAACAACAAATACACATCTATCAATAAGTGAATCTAAAAATCTGAACAGAATAAACTGGAGAATATAGTAGAATCAGGGGGATAGAGAGGGAGTGGACTGACAATTCTCAGGGGGAAAAGGGTGAGGGCGGTGCAGGAAAAGACTGGATGAAAATCATACACCTATGGATGAGGACAATGAGGAATAGGTAAGGGCAGAGGATGGGGTGGAGCCAGGTGGAGGGGAGCTATGGGGGGAAAAAAGAGGAACAATTGTAAAACTCTAAACAAAAAAAGATTTATTAAATTAAAAAAAAATTCCAAGGGCAAAAGACAAAGAGAGAATCTTGTAAGCAGCAAGAGAAAAACAGTCAGTTACCTACAAGGGAACACCCTTATGACTGTCAGCTAATTTCTCAACAGAAGCTATGCAGACCAGAGAGGAGTGGCAAGAAATATTCAAAATGAATGAATAGCAAGAACCTACAACCAAGAATACTCTACCCAGCAAAGCCATCATTCAGAAGTGAAGGTCAGATAGTTTCACAGACAAAAAAAAAGAAAAAAGCTAAAGGAGCTTATTACCACCAAACCAGAATTATATGAAATGCTGAAGGTTATTCTTTAAGAAGAGGAAGAAGAAGAAAAAGGTGAAGATAAAAATTATGAACAACAAAGTGACAACAATACATATCTATCAACAAGTGAATCTAAAAATCAAGTCAATAAAAAAATCTGAACAGAATAAACTGGTGAATATAATAGAATCAGAGGCATAGAAAGGGAGTGGACTGACAATTCTGGGGAAAGGGGCATGAGGGATGTGAGAAGAGATTGGACAAAAATCTTACGCCTATGGATGAGGACAGTGGTAGGGGATAAGGGCATGGGGGTGGATCAGGTGGAGGGTAGCTATGAGGGCGGGGGAGAGGGACATCTGTAATAATCTGAACAATAAAGATTAATTTTTTCAAAAAGTTCTGTAAATATCAATTAAATCCATCTAATCTAGTGTATTGTTTAAGTTTGGTATTTCATTACTGTCTGGAACACCTATTCATTGATGACAGTGAGGTGTTAAAATCCCCTACTATGATTATATTGCTGTCAATCTCTCAAAGTCCCCTAAGAGGTTTTTAAAAATATAGTTACATGTTCCTATATTTGGTGCATATGTTTATAAGGGTTATATCCTCTTGTTGGATCAATGTCTTTAGTATTATGTAATGAACATTTTGCCTCTTATTATGGTGTTTGTTTTGAAATCTATTTTATCATGAAATAAATATTGTTACCCCAGCTTTTTTTTTTCCATTTACATTTGCATGTTGGAATATTTTTCCACCCTTCAATTTCAGCCTGTGAAAATCTTTTGTTCTGAGCCGCATATCTTGTAGACAACATATAGGTGGTTCTGGTTTTCTTATTCATTCAGGTACTCTATCTCTTTTCATTGAAGCATTAAATCCATTTACATTTAAGTTACTTTTTTGAATCTTAATTTATTTTTTAAAATTAAGTCTTTATTGTTGAAAGTATTACATATGTACCCTTTTTCCCCCTATTAACCTCTTCTAACCCACCCCCACCACCTGCCATAGGCGTTCACCACTCATTGTCTGGGTTATGCATATATACATATAAGTTCTTTGATCTCTTCCCATCCACTCACCCTCCCCTGTCTTCCCTCTGAGATTTCACAGTCTGTTTTATGCTTCTATATCTATGGATCTATTTTTTTCATCCATTTATTTTGTTAATTAGATTCTATATCTGAATGAGATCATGTGATATTTGTCTTTCTCTGACTGGTTTATTTAGCATAATATTCTCCAGGTCCCTCCATGCTGTCTCAACCCATGTCCACTTCAGAAGAATATATATTCTGAAGCTTTGGGATGAAATGTTCTCTAAATGTCAGTTAAATTCATTTCATCCAGTTTGTCATTTAGAGTCACTATTTCCTTATTTTTTGTCAGGAAGATCTATCCAATGAAGTCAGCAGGGTATTAAAGTCCCCTACTATAACTGTATTGCTGTCAATCTCTTTCTCTTAAAGTCCTTTAGAAATTTTTAAAAATATATTTAGGTGCTCCTATATTGGGTACATATGTTTACCAGGGTCATATCCTTTTGTTATATCAGCCCCTTTAGTATTATGAACTGGCCTTTACTGTCTCTTGTGATGGCCTTCATTTTTTTTTTACTCTGTCTTCTCATTCACTAATCCAATCCTCAGCTTCCCCTAATCTGCTGAGTATTCCTTCCAATGTGTTCTTTATTAGTGCTGTGTCATTTTGTCAGATATGAGTATTGCTTTTTTTTAAATTTCTATTTGTCTGGGAAAAAAAATTCCATCACTTCACGCTCATCTTGTGTGAGGCTTTTGTCCTTAGGTGTACATCTTGTAGATGGCATAAAATTGGGTCATGTGTTTGTATCCATTCAGATACCCTATATCTTTTGATTGGAGCATTTAATACATTTATATTTAAGATTATTATTGGTAGGTACTTATTTATTGCCATTTTAATTCTGTATGCCTAGATTCTATTTCTTCTCATTACAGCAGTCTCTTTAGCATTTCTTGCAGTGCTGGTGATAAATCCTTTAGCCTTTTTATGTATGGGAGGCTCTTTATTTCACCATCTAGTTGAATGATAGTCTTGCTAAATATAAAAATCTTGGGTTCAGGTCCTTGCTTTTCATTACCTTGAATACTTCATGCCATTCCCTTCTGGCCCCTAGCATTTGTGGTGAGACACAAGCTGATAGTCCTTTGGGAGCTCCTTTATGAGTAGAACATTGCTTTTCTCTTGCTGCCTCTAAGAGTCTCCCTAATTTTTGGCATTTTAATTATGATGTTTCTAGGCATGGGTCTCTGGATTCTTCTTGGTTGGGACTCCTGAACTTGTGTGACTTTTTCCTTCACCAGGTTTCTGCCATTATTTCTTCAAACACATTTTCTATCCCTTGCTACCTTCCTTCCTCTTCTGTTGCACTTATTATGCAAATATTGTTATATTTCCTGTTGTCCCACAACAACCCTAATCTGTCTTCCTGTAATTGTTTTTCATTTTTGGTTCTCTGATTTTATTTCTACCCTGTCTTCTAGTTCACTAATCCAATCCTCAGTTACCCTTAACCTGCTGTGTATTCCTTCCAATGTGTTCTTTATTAGTGCTATATCATTTTTTATTTCCAACTGGTCTTTTTTTCATAGTCACTATATCTTGTTTCATGCTGTTGAGCATCTTTACCATCATTATTGTGAACTTTATATCAGATAAATTTCATATCTCCATTTCATTTCTCTCTTCTTCTAGAGAATTCTTTCATTTTGGGGGATGTTTTTTGTGTCCCCATTTGGCTGCCTGTTTGGGTTTGTGTCTATGACTCCCAATCTCTAGTTCAGGACACAATCAGACACTTTCTAATTGGTCCTGAGTATCCTGTTTGGGGCTGTTAGCAATCCACATCTTGTGGCTCATTCTGGTGGAGCTGGATGCCATTGGAAAAGACCAAGATGGCACCAGGGTCTGCTTTTCCTAGCCTTTGGCCCCGCTATTCCTAGCCCAAGACCTAAAAGGAGATCAGGCAAAAACTCAAAGCCTCCAGAAATCTGCCTATGCCTGCAGTCTGATTGTTATCAGCTTTGACTGGCCTTATGCTATTGACTAGAGTGTGGGCCAAGAGTTCTACCAACAGGATGTGGTGACTACCTCCCCCTCAGGACACAACTACCTGGGTAACAAAAGTCTGTATGAGAAAGATATCCTCTGCAGCCTAAGGCAATGACTCAGCACAGGAAAACTGGGGTAGTGCCCTCCAAGCTCCACACCCATGGTGATCTTTTGAATGTGTTGCTGGAACCAACTTGCCAATATTTTGTTGAGAATTTCTGTATCTATATTCACCAAGAATATTGGTTTGTAATTTTTTCCACTGTAGTGTCTTTATCTGGTTTTGAAATTAGGATATGCTGGCTTCATAAAAGAACCTTGGAAGTCTTCCACACACAGACACACCCTTGAAATTTTTGGAATAGTTTGAGGTGAAGTATTAGTCTTCTTTGAATGTTTGATAAAACTAGCACATAAATCCATCTGGTTTAGAACTTTTGTTTGCTGCGAGGTTTATTATTATTATTCCTGTTTCAATTGCATTAGTTATTATCAGCCTATTCTGGTTTTCTGATTCCTTCTGATTGAGTTTTGGGAGATTGTATGTTTTTAGGAATTTTCCATTCACCCATGTTGTCCATATAGATGTTCATCAAATTTTCTTATTATCCTTTGTGTTTTGGTGGTGTCAGTTTTTACTTCACCTCTTACATTTATGACTTTATTTGTTGGGGTCCTCTCTCTTTGTTTCTTGGTGAGTCTGGCTAAAGGTTAATCAATCTTTTTTTATTTTTTATTTTTACTTATTTATTTTATTATTATTAATTTTTTAAACATATCTCCCCATTGCCCCCCCTCCCTCGCAGGCATAACCCAACCCCCCAGTGTCTATGTTCATTGGTTATGCTTATATGCATGCATACAAGTCCTTTGATTGATCTCTTATCTACCTCACTTAACATTAATCTCCCTGCTGTAATTTCACAGTCTGTTTGAAGCTTTACTGCCTCTGTATCTATCCTTTTGTTCATCAGTTTATGATGTTCTTTATTATCCACAAATGAGTGAGACCATGCGATGTTTCTCCTTCATTGACTGGCTTATTTCACTAAGCATAAGGCTCTCCAGTTCCATCCAGGTTGCTGCAAATGGTAAGAATTCCTTCTTTTTTAATGGCAGCATAGAATTCCATTGTGTAGATGTACCACAGTTTTCTGATCCACTCATCTGCTGACGGGCACTAAAGGTTAATCAATCTTGTTTATCTTTTGAAAACCCAGTTCTTAGTTCCATTAATATTTTATATTGTTATTTCAGTCTCTACATTATTTATTTCCCCTCTGATTTTTACTATTTCTTTCTTCTACTTCTTCTGGGCTTTTCTAATTATTTTTTTTTTATTTTTTAAAGATATATTTTATATTTTTACTGATTTCAGAGAAGGGAGAGGGAAATAGAATATCAATGATGAATCATTGATTGGCTGCCTCCTGCACTCCTCCTAGTGGGGATTGAGCCCACAACCTGGGCACATGCCCTGACCAGGAATCAAACCTTGATCTCCTTGTTCATAGGTCAACACTCAACCACTGAGCCACGCTGGCCGTGCTCTTTCTAATTATTTAGTTGTAAGGTTAGATATCCTTGTTTTGGTTTTGTTTTTTTCTGCTCTGTGTTTTTTTTTTTCCCCTACCTTATCTTCCAAATCACTGATTCGATCCTCTGCTTCATCAAGCCTGTTATTGCTCCCAGTGTATTTTTAAGAAATTTCAACTATGGTAGTCTTTATTGCCATCTGATTATTTTCCATGTTTTCTATGTGTTTGTGGGTGTTTTTTTTTTCCCATGCTGTTGAGTATCTTTATAGCCATTACTTTGAGCTCTGTTTCTAATAAATTGCTTGCTTCCTTTTCATTTAGCTTTTTTTACAGATATTCCTTCTGTGCTTTTTATTAGTATTTGGGGCCTGTTCATTTGTCTTCCAATACTGGCTGTCTCTTGTTGTCTATTTCTATGTATTAGATAGAGCTGCTATCACTCATAGTCTTACTTATAGGCCTTCTGTAGTAGGTGTCCTGTGGGACCCAGTGGTGCAATCTCCCTGATCTCCTAAGCTGGGTGCTCTAGGAATGTCTCTTTTGTAGGTTTTTTGGACCTACCTGTTTAACTGGGTCTTAAATGCTGTTGACTTGTTCATGGGTGGGATCAACCCTCAGGCTGGCTCTCTCAACCACACCTAGATGACTCTTTTGTCATCTACTGGACCTGGTTTTGCATGAGAGGGGTCAATCTGTATAGACAAATCAGCTTCTTGGAGCTCTGATATAGTGCAAGATCAATATAAGACCACGCACTGTGAGCTCCATGACCACATGTCAGCTACTCAGATCACCCTCTAGGTTGCTTGGACTCCCTCCAGTCATATTCAGGAAAGCTGCTGAGTAGGCCCAATCTGGCCACAACACACTGACCCTTCCACAGGGTGAAAGCTCAGTAAATTGGGACAACTGGGAGAAAAACCAAGATGGCGGCACAGGTGAACACCTAAACTGCTGCCTCGCACAACAATTTCAAAACTACAACTAAAAGATAGAACAGACATCATTCAGAACCACAGGAAAGTTGGCTGAGTGGAAAGTTTACAACTAAAAGGAAAGAGAGGGGCTCACAGAGACTCAGAAGAGCTGCAAAAAGCTGAGGTATGGAGATGTGTGCATGGAGAGAGCGGGCAGAGGAGTACCTGGCTGGCTTCCTCTAGCAGGAGGGAGATGGAGACCTTCAACTGCATTGAACCCCTTATCCTATGACACTGAACCCCAGGTTCAGGTGAGACTCACACGGGGTTAGTTTAAACTATGAAAAGGGAGAAGTGCACAGAAATTTAGGGGAGCCGTGAAAGGGCAGAGGTCTGGGGGTGTGCACACTACTGCACTCAGAAGACGGACTGCTGATTGTGCTGCTGGCTTTCTCTAGAGGGCAAAAAATTCACTTCTAACTTCACTGAACCCCAGTTTCGGGAAAGACCCAGAAGATCCAGACTCATATTGGTCCCAAAGCACAGGGGAACCGGAAAGGCAGTTGTCTAGAGGCCCTGCATGCACGTGTGCACAGGGATGGCTCCAGCAATTACCCAGAGACACACGGGAGACCATGGGGCCACATAGGGCGGGGCTGATTGGAAGGCAAGGTGGTCCGCTAAGCCCTGAGACCCAACCTCATCCAAGCTCAACAGAGAGGCTTTTGCAGTTTTGCAAGTCTTGTATCATAAGGATGATTCCAACACAGATGTTCTCCCAGCATAGTGAAAATGCAGAGACATAGGAACAGATCACAAACAAAAGAAATGGAGGAAAACAAACAACTGGATACAGAGTTCAAAACCATGGTTATAAGGTTTTTCAAGAATTTCCTAGAAAAGATGGATAAATTTAGCAAGACCCAAGAGATGAAAAAGGACCAACTAAAGATGGAAAAGAACCAATTAGAAATTAAACATACACTGTCTGAAATAAAAAATATTATACAGAGACCTAACAGCAGACTAGAGGAACATAAGAATCAAGTAAAAAATTTGAAATATAAAGAATCAGAAAACACTCAACTGGAAAACCAATGAGAAAAAATAATCCAAAAATGTGAAGATAGTGTAAAGAGTCTGTGGGACAGCTTCAAGCATACCAACATCAGAATTATGGGGGTGCCAGAAGAAGAGAGAGAGCAAGATACTAAAAACTTATTTGAAGAAATAATGACTAAAAACTTCCCACATCTGGTGAAAGAAATAAACTTACAAGTCCAGGAAGCACACAGAACCCCAAATAAAAGGAATCCAAAGAGGACCACACCAAGACACATCATAGTTAAAATACCAAGAGCAAAAGGCAAAGAGAATTTTGAAAGCAGCAAGAGAAAAAGTTAATTACCTACAAGGGAGCACCCATACGATTGTCAGCTGACTTCTCAACAGAAACTATGCAGGCCAGATGGGAGTGGCAAGCAATATTCAACGTGATGAATAGCAAGAACCTACAACCAAGAATACTATATCTAGCAAAGCTATCACTCAGAATTGAAGGGCAGATAAAGAGCTTCACAGATAAGAAAAAGCTAAAGGAGTTCATCAACACCAAACCAGTATTATATGAAATGCTTAAAGGTATTCTTTAAGAAGATGAAGAAGAAAACGGTAAAAATTATGAACAACAAATATATCTATCAACAAGTGAATCTAAAAAATAAGTGAATTAAAAATCTGATGAACAGAATAAACTGGTGAATATAATAGAATCCGGAGCACAGAAAGGAAATGGACTGACATTTCTCAAGGGGAAAGAGGTGAGAGGGGTGCAGGGAGAGACTGGACAAAAATCATACACCTATACATGAGGTCAATACAGGGGGAGGTAAGGGTAGAGAGAGGGGTGGGAGCCGGCTGGAGTGGAGCTATGGAGGGATAAAAAGAGAAACAAATGTAATAATCTGAACAATAAAGATTTAATTTTAAAAAATAAAGAATAAATTGGGACAACCGATTTGGGCAGACAGGGCCAGTGGATCTGCTAGTTTGGGGCAGTATAGTTTGACACTCAAATGGGGAGAATGTGCACCTACTACAGAGCCACCCATTCAGACTCTGCCAGTCTCCAACGCTGGTTCTCCCAGGAGTGCACCACAGGTTCATGCTGGGTGTAGTCAGCTATCCTCACTGAAGGAGCAAGCTCAGCTGGACAGGATGGGTTCACAGGGACTTGGGCAAACAGGTCAAGAAAGCCTTCTTTTGCAAGTGTCACCAACTGTACCACAGAAAGAGTTGAGCTGCATTCCTCCTTTTAGCTCTGTAGGCACTCCTGCTCAAGCCCTGGACTGGAACTTGTGAGATAGATGCACTCTGAATGTCCTCTGAGCAAAGCCTCCTTCCCCCTCAAAACTGAGTCTAGCAGCATGGGGCCAACAAGGCTTATGAAAATTGATTCAAGGCAGTCTTCCAGCAGTGGTGGTGCTAGCCCCCATGAGAAGAGCTGTACAACTCCTCTCCCTTGCTCCACAGCTACAGCTTCAGCAATCCCAACAGAGCCTCATTCCAGAGCTGCAGCTCCAAGCTACGCCCCCCTGCTTCATTACCCCCAGCAGGACTTGGAGGAACAGATCAAAGCAGCCCTCTGATGTGGTGCTGCCCCTCAGCTCTTAAGAGGGGAGTGAGCTCCTAGTCTTCCCCTAGTGTACTACCAGAGACCCCAACAGGAGGCTCCTAGTGGTCACACCAATGTCCCAGTTCAGAGTTGTGTTCCCTCTCCCCTACAAGGCTGCACCAATAGTACAGTGCCAGCAGGGCTTGGAGAAACAGATCAAGACATCTGGCCAGTTTTGCTCAGTGGACAGAGCGTTGGCCTGTGGACTGAAGGGTCCAGGTTCAATTCAGGTCAAGGGCCCATGCCTGGGTCGCAGGCTCAATCTCCACCAGGGGGCATGCAGGAGGAGGCCGATCCATGATTCTCTTTCATCAGTTTCTACCTCTCTCCCTTCATTGCTGAAATCAATAAAAATGTGTTTTTTAAAAAATAGATCAAGGCAACCCTCTACTTGGGATGGCACCAGAACTTGAGAACTGTCACCCTTCCCATAGCTCCACAGCACACTGCCAGACTCTGATGGAGGGTCCCTAAGGGGCTATGTGAAAATGTCAGATCCGAGTTGTCTCCCCTTCTCTCTTCCCCCCAGACCTGAGCTTAGCAGAATGGGGTTGCAAATCAAGGCAGCCCTCCATTGGGAGTGGCGCTATTACACACCTCCCCCTAGCTCAGCAGCTGCCCACAGCCTGAGAACCGGACAAGGTCTTCCTTTGGGGTGACACCTACCTAACCCATGGGTTGAGAAAATTGCCTCTTGTTCCAAAGCTACTGAGTTCAATGATCATTAATCTGTTTATAGCTTCTCCAGAAAAAGAGCCCACCTCTCTATTGGGTATAGCCAACAGTTCTTTTTCCTGGGTTCAATCTTGGCTGGGTGGTGTCACCTTTAATCGAAGGATAGGATTAGTACACCTTCTCCAGCTGGAGCTGAAATGATAAAAGTGCTTGACCCTGGCAAATGGCATCCAAGGGCCACGTGGGACGTTGACTCAGGACCAGAATCTCAGTAGCCTATCACCCAGATCTCTGGAGCTATGCCACTCAGATCTTCTCTTTATGGCTTCCATATGACAAGTCTCCTCCCCCCTTACCAGAGCCCCAGGTAAGTGCCCAGGCCTTTGTGTGTTAGCCTTTAAGCATCTGCAACTTGACTTCCTCCTCTTTCCTGCAATGTTCTCACTTATTTTTGCTGCCAGATGCTGTGCAGGTTCCTCTTCCCATCCCTGGTGCTCTGGTTCAGTGGTCTGTGTGGGATTGACCCCACGTTCCTCAGGAGGGACTTCTGCAACCACAATATCCCTTTGGATTCTCAGGTGCTGCACCTGGGTGCAGGGGCTAGCCCTCTCCGAATCTCCATCCTTCTTACCAGTCTTTGTGCAGCTTCCTTTCTCCATCCTCCTGTCCAGATGTTCTTCAGTTGTCTTTTCAGGTTGATTGCTCTAAATCTTAGCTGTAAATCCAGTTTGGCATCAGGTGTTGCTTTCACCTACTCCAGTGATCATGGAACTCCCTGGCAGACCCGTTTTTAACTTTTTGCATTGGCTGCATCAGTCTGCACCCCCACCACAGTGCACTAAGGTTCCCTTTTGTCAGCATCCTCACTAGCATTTATTAATTTATTGATGGTAGCCATTATCTCAGGTGTGAGGTGATAACGCATTGTAGTTTTAATTTGCATCCCTCTGATTAGTGAAGCTGAGCATTTTTTTCATATAGATTCACACTTTTTACATTTGTGGGTGTAAGATACTTAACAACATACTAATGAGGGGATTTGTGGTTTTTGCTCTGGTGTTGGTTGTGCTTTGAGGGGTCCAGAAAAAAGATTGATACTCCAAAGATATGTTATCTTAGAAGCAAAAAACAGGTTTAGTTAAGGTTAAGATTTGACTTTTGTTAGGATAAAATCTGCCCTAGCAGATGACTATCCTCCCTGAACTATTTTTAGTTAGACATTTTTAATTTCAGACCATTCTATGAGGTTCTTTTGGTCTCTTGAGTTTGTAAGGCTGCCATGCTGGCCTTCCATAAATGTGTAAGGTTTAAATTGGTATATGGCCCCTTTTTCATCCACAGCTTTACAGTGGCAACTAAAGTCTGAGGCACAGACTGAACTGAAGCTACTTAACACTTCAAATGCAACATATGGGGCTTGTTTGAAGCCTGAAACCACCCAGCACCTGTCCAGATTGCACCTAGTTGTTGGGTCAGAGTTTCAAAGCAATGAGTGCCCCACTCAAAGCGCCCCACTCTTTCCTCATCTCGCAGATCCCTCCTTGACTGCAGCACCTCTGGTCATCTATGTTTACTGCCCTGCACCACCTGCTATCAGCATGTACCAGTATTCCTCATCTGGGCACCCCACCCACTTTATGGTGTTTTTAACAAACCCTACCAGTGTTTGTGCTCAGAAAGATCCTGGCAAATACTGCTTAATAAACTGAACAAATTCAGCCCTGGAGGGTGTATTCAGTGGTTAGAGCATCAGCCCACGCACCAAAGGGTCACAGGTTCAATTCCCAGTCAAGGGCAGGTACCTGGGTTGCAGGTTCAATCCCCGGCCCCAGTTGGGGTGCATGCGAGAGGCAACCAATGTTTCTCTCACATCAATGTTTCTGTGCCTCTCTCTCTCCCAGCCCCTCCCTTCATTCCTCCCTCCTTTATTCTCCAAAAATCAGTGGAAAAAATATCCTCTGGGGAGGATTAACAAAAAAAACGTGCACACATCCATTTGCCAGCCAGTGAATTGTCCCTGGTTCCGTTGGTCCCAGGAGGGCCCAATGTACAGACCAGGAGCTCAGGAATGGTGGGGTTGGGAAGGAGGGGTGAAGAAATATGATCATTCAGAAATGCAATGTAGAGGGAAGTTAAGACATGAACAGGGACAGGGCCCTAGGGAGGACAAGAAATGTGGGCGGAGAAAGAGGATAGGGCACAACAGGCACAGAACATCTGGTCCCAAATGACAAGCCATCCCGCAGACCTGGGCCAGCTCACTCTCATACTGCAGGGGACAACACAGAGGCGGGAGTGCAGGAAGCCTGAGGAGTGAGGACAGATGGGGCTGAGGTGGTGTGCCCATCATACTGGCCCAGCGCCCACCCACCAGGTGCCCAGATGCCCACCAAAATTCCTGAATGGAATCTCACAGTACAGACGTGAACATGTGCTTCTGCTGTCCCCTGCTGACAGCACAGGGTGTGACATCCCAGGAGCCATCCTTCTCCAATCACACCTTGAGGTAGACCAACTTTAGGTGGGAACTTTATAAAGAGCTCCTTGTCCAGCACTCGATGGGACCAGACCCACCCTGTGCAGGTTCACTGTAGACACGGAATGACTGGCATCCACTGATCTGCACCAGGCTAATTCACCTGGTCCTTCTCCTTGTGCAACTGATAACACTTAAGAACAGAGACACTGGAGAACCACCCCACTGTCCCCAATGGACATGGGTGTAGAATCCAACCTCTGAGTGATCCAGTGTACATCAGACTGGGGGTGTGTAGGAAGCAAAAAAAGCACAGCCACTGAGCGCCCATTAGGCACCCAGTGTGTGCTAGGTGCTGGGAAACTGAGACCCAGCTGGTCCCTCACTGTTTCTTGTGACATGGTACAGGAATGGGGGGATGAGGCCCCACATTCCCCACAACCTGGCCATCTCTTGCTCACAACAAAATTTTTAACAACAAAATCCCCTTTGACTATGCTGATACTTCATATAACTTCCTGAGAGGTGATTACCACTACCCTTACCATCACTTCTGATTCGTGACTTTGGACCCTTAAGAATCCAGCTGCCATCCTGGACAGGTGGCTCAGGTGGTTGAAGCATCGTCCCTTAAAACAAAGGGTTGCAGGTTCAATTCCTGGTCAGAACACATACTAGTACTTGGGTTGCAGATTCGATCTCTGGTCGGAGTACATACAGGAGGCAACCAATTTATATTTCTCTCTCACTTCAATGTTTCTCTCTCCTTTCCTCTTTCTCTCTCAAATCAATAAAAACACAGCCTCGTGTGAGGATTAAAAAAAATAAGAATCCAACTTCCATTTTCTTCTATGAAGCTGGAGCAGACGGGGTGCTTCCACTGTACCTGTTGTTTCATCTGGAAAAATACAACTGTAGCGCTACCCCCACTGTGAGGGTAAAGTGGATCATTGCATACACCTGGCACAGGACATGCCGTGGGTAGTGCTGGCCACTGTTGTTGGGATCAGGCTGGGGGTGCTTTTATTATGGCCATTTTATTCCCTGGAGGAAGCATTATCAGCTCTAACCCTCCTGGTCTCTCCTCACTCCTCCCTTATGTGACAGGTGAATTTGCAAGGAACTGAGTGGGCCCAGCCAGCCCGTTCCTGAACTCCTTCACACCAGGAGACTTAATAGGTCCACATTGCCAGGGACTGGGGAGGGAAGGACGTTCTGGGTGTCATCTCAGAAAGCTTACTCGCCCAAGGACAGAGGCCATACATTCACAGCAGCTTTCCTAATGATAAAGGAAATAGCTTGGCACCCATCTGCCTTATCATACTTTCCTTATTTCTCAATAAACACAAACCAGGTCAGAAAAGACAGTCTCACACTGGACAGTACCTGTCAAAGGGCACTAGTGCATTTCTGTACACAGTGGCTCCTGATGTCCCATCTGAGGTCACCAGTCACTGCTCTGCTCTCCTGTCCCTCCAACTTCTGGCCTTTGCCCAGGCCCTTAAGAGTGTTTAGACCTCATTTCTCACCAGCTTTCCAGGGTCTCCGACCCTCCCAGGAGTACCTTCTTCATCCCTTTGGCTGACTGCACTCTTCACCTGGATATAAACACAGGTGCATCCCTGATTTGGGCTCAGTCCAGGGCCTTTGTGTATATCATACTCCTGAAGTTCTCAGCTCTTCTCCATCTGATGCCACCACATGTTTCACAGGCTAGGGTCCACAGGAAGGCCTGGCCCACAAATCAAACCTTGATTTGGGGGTGTCCTCTTGTGTTAAACTTTTAATTTCAGGAAGACTACAAATAACTAAGTTATGAACTAAACACTGGGGCAAAAAGCACACACTGAAATTCAAGTCTAATTGGGCAACCCGCATATTTGCTAAATCCGGCAACCCTTCCTTCATGCTCACTCCAATCCAGGAGTGGCACTCATATGACCACCCCAAAGTAGCTGGCAAGTCACTCCACCATACAAACCTGGCTTCATCAGCAGGTGGGGTGTGAACCGCCCCTGTGCACTTACCCCAGCCATATTGCTACAAGCCTTCCTTCATCTCTTGGCCTAGTTAAATCTCAGATCCAACTTTCTCAACTCCCCAGGCCTTCCCTGCCCACCCCATCAAAAGAGGGCCCCATCATCCTGCTCGACACCCTCCCCGCCTTCTCCCTTCCATATAGGGGTAGTAAACATTACTGTTACATAAACTATTTTATTTAAATAAATTCAGGGCAGATCCTTTCCCCCCACGCACACCAGCACATGCACACACACATGGCCACATCTTACCTTTCTTCCCTTCACCCATGGCCACCTCAAACCCAGAGGTTCTCATTGTGACCATCCTATCTCAACCCTAGAACAGGGACACACTGTCCATGTGAAGGCCCACTGCTCTCAATCAATGGCAAGAGTGCACAGGACTAGGTACAGCCCTGCTACCCAGTTCATCTCTCAGCCCTCCCAGGGTGGGACAGGAAGGACCAGTCCTCCCAAGGCACACCGACCTGGTGAGTCTTGCCCCTTTCCCCCCACCATGCACACACACAGCTTGGCAGCACCTCTAAACACCTAAAGCTGCTCCCTGTGGAAGGCGAATCCCCTCCACACATCAAGGGTAACCACAACTTCAGCATTCCCCAAGGGACCCTGGAGTAAGTATGGCATTGTTGGGGAAAGAGCACCAAATTCTCCAACAGCAGGAATAAGCTGAGAGCCAGCTCAAAATCCTCTAAAAAGTAGATCTCACCCTGCAACAGGATGGCAAAAGCCTCAGCATCAGGACCTCATAACATTTCTACTCCCAAGATGGACCCCATTAGAGAGCCACTAGCACCTTGGCAATGTTAAGAGCCCAACTCTTATGGGGAAAACACCATGTATGTGAGAGCCTGTGTGGAGTTGGTAATGTCCCCTATGCTGATAGCAGGGTTGGGTTTCACCTTTCCTGACACCAGCACCCTCGAGTCCTGCTCTGGGGCACCCAGAGCAAAGTGGCTTAGGTCATGAGGAGGGAGTGCTGAAAGACAGGAATGTGTCTTCCAGAGGTACACAGCCCCACAGTACATCTTACAGGTTACACAAAGGCAGGCTGGAACAGAGCATGGGGCCAGGCTGCCAGGAGGGCTCCTTCACATCCCTCTGGCCCCTCATGAGAAGGGGAGATGGGAGGAACACCTGTCCACTCACTCAGGATGGGGGGCCCGAGATGCTAGATTCAGGTCCAAATCCACTTTCTGTAATGGGCTTCCCTGTGCTTCCTAAACCAAGTTCCTGAGGGAAAAGCCAGGCAGAAGGAAAGAAGTTAGAAAGAGGCCAGCAAAGAGAATGGACAAACCGTAAAAGCCGGAGATAAGCCTTCTGAGGGAGTAAGGCAAAGAGAGCTGTCACCTGTAACACTGGGGAGGTGGGGGGAGGTGGGGGAGGGAGAATGACAAATGACAGAGTCAGGCACAGCCAACCCAACCTCTCCAGGGGAAGCAAGGACCCCAGGACAGAGCTGGGAGCTCCCACCCTGAGTGGGCTAGCAGGGTTAAGAGCCACACCAGACTCCTAAGCCCAGCTACAGACTGATGCTGCGCTGGTGGCGGCCCCCACGGCCCCCGTTCCAGGTGCCCAGCTCCTGGCCATCTAGACTGGCATGGTCCGAGAGGCCTCGCAGGTGTTCCACGGAGTCACACTTCTGCAGGTCTGAGGCCACTGTGCGCAGGCTCAGCAGGCTTACCGTGTCTGCATCAGGGGCAGGACCAAGCCCCAGGCTGCAGCCCTCTTCTGGGGCCTCACCCTCGGCCCCCTCAATGATCCCACTGTCTCCGTCCTCCTCCTCCTCCTGGGGCCTGGCCTCGGCGCCCACAGGGGAAGAGCGCCGAGGGCCCGGTGGATGAGGGGGCAGACCCCTGCGGCGTGCGTGAATCTGCTCACTGATCTGCTCCAGGTTGCGCAGGGCCACTGAGTAGCGAGTCTTGGCCTGAGCAACCTGCTGCTCCAGCTCTGTCACCTTGGCCTTGTGCTCCTGAGGGAGGAAGGGAAAGAGTGGCATAATCCAGTTGGCAACTCTCCACAGCTGGGAACTCCCAGTCCCTTAGGTCCCACTGGACAGTGCTCCCCCACCCCTCAACCTGCCCCAAACTCTCCCGATCCGCCTCCTCCCGATTCTCACTTTTTCTTGTTTATCTTCCTACAACTCCAATCCCTGCAGCACCCAACTACAACTCCACCTCCCAGTTCCTTGAGGTCACTCTGAGCACAGGCGCCACCCTCCCCCCGCCCCTCCCCACCCCTTCCCCCCTCCCCCCTCCCCCCTTCCTCCCTTCCTGCTCTCACTTGCCACGCCCAGCCTCTCCCACTATTCCCCTCCCCATAGCTACCTCCAGGATCTGGCTGAACTGGGCCTTAAGCTCAAAGTAGGGGCGGCTCTTGCCAATGGCCCGCCGGAGGGTCTTCTGCAGGGCCTGCACCCGAGCTTCAGCCTGCTGGCACAGCCTCGTTACCCGTTGATGCTCCCGCTCCCCACGAAGCCGTTCCTCCTCTGCCTCATTCACCTGTCCCAGGCAGCACAGATGACAGACATCACTAAGCTGGGGGACATGCTCCTATTCCTGCCATTCACCCCAGGCTGCCACTCCAAATGTTACCCTGGGGGAAACCCCACTGTCTGAGGAGCCTGGAGAGAGCATGGATTTCCTGACACACAAAGGAGAACAGTGGGTCCTTGTTGCCTGCACCACCTCCACTTGGGTTTGCTGCTGCTGGGAGGGTGCCAGGGCCCTATGGACAACTTGTGAGCCTGCCAGGAACGTCTGTCTGGGCACATTTTCTACAGTCATTATCCTTAGAGAGCCCTCAGTGCTGGGGATGGGAGCCAGGGGGACCGGAGGAGCCCCAGTGGGGGCAGCCAAGCTCTGCATTGGGTTCTCTACATTATCACGACCCAACAGGGAGTAGGCAAAGGCTCCTGCCAGCTTGTGCACCAAGACCAGGGCCAATCTTGCCACAGTGGGCAGGTGCACACTAGAGCCTGTCATGCCCTGCCACTCACAGCTCAACAAGCCCTCCGCAGTGCCACACTTTCCTGTAAGGGCTCCTGCTGTGCAAGGTGTTGGCCTGGACTGAGGAGTCTTCAAAGGACTAGAGGCATGACCACCCCTCAGGAGCTCACACTTGCTGCTCTAGACTAAATGTCTGTGTCCCCCCAAAGTTCACATGCTGAAATCCTAACCACTACATTGAAGGTTTGGGAGGAAGCCCTCTGAGGTGAGTAGGTCATGGGTGGGATTAGTGCCCTTACAAAAGGGCTCTGGAGAGCTCCCTCTCCCCTTCCACCATGTGAGGACAGTGAATAGAGGGCAGACTAGGAACCTGGAAGGGGGCCCTCACAAACACCAAATCTGCTTATGCCTTGATGTTGGACTTCCCAAACTCCAGAGCTGGGAGAAACATTTGCTGGTTAGGCCCCAGTGTATTCATTTGTTATAGAAGCCTGAATAAACTGAGACAGTGCACTTTACACGGTGAAGGTGGCTGATGCCAGGGAACCTCTGCTCCTCAGTCCCCTTCAAGTAGTTTGGAAATGATACACAAATTCCATTTTAAATATCAAAGTACAGTGGCAGAGCTTAAAAACAAGAGAGAATATTCTGGAAGCATATTCTGAAAGGGGTCACAGCTAAACATAACAAAATGTGAGTGTTGAATCAAGAGCATCCAGCAGGGCTGAACTGTTTGAATTACTGCCAAACCTGGAGGCAAAGAGCCAAACAATTTGCATCCAGAGGAGATGTATATAAAAAGCACTGGGGGCCAAATAGGGCAGGGCAAGAAACAGGTTTTTCTGAAACAGTTACAGCTGAGGGAAGGCTGGAGTGGAAAAGAGAAAGGAGGAGAGTGATGGGATAAAGAGACAGCAAAGAAAGCACGGAAACCAAGGGAGGGGACCTGCTGGAACCTTCTGGCTCACCTTGCAGGTAGCGTGGTTGAGCATCTCCTGCCACGTAGGGTCCAGCCGGTTCTTGTCAGCCATGACACCCTGCTCGGCCACAAACACCATCTCCCGGGCAGCATTGTGCATGCTCACAGCCCGCTCGTATCGTAAGGCTGCCTTCTGCGTCTCCTGCTGGGCCTAGGGGAAGAAGGCCATCAGTCCACTGTGGAGATATATCCTGGATGAGGACAAGAGGAGGACAGCCCACTGCAATGCCTCACTGTGCTAAAGATAAATGCCAACCAAGAAAACAACATTCTACAAAGAGTACTTTGTGTAAGGCTATGGCCTAAGAGAAGATGGGAAAGCATGATTCGGCCAGTGGAGGTTGAGCTAAGACTGACCCAGAAGTTTCAGAGATCGCTGGCCTTCTGTTCTACAGAGAACAAAGAGAAGTCCACCCCTCCTTGGTAGTTGCAAGGGAGTTAGCAACGAGGATCAAGTCTCAAAGAAAGAAAGCACACCCAAGACCATCACATCAACTCCAGCCCAGCAGGGAAGGTGAAGGAAATAATCTGACAAATGCTCAGAAATAGTCATCACAGCCATGCTGACCAAACAAAACACTGGGAACAAACCTAAGTTCTCAGTTTCAGGGAACTGTTAAGTAAATATAGTATGTCTCATATAAGGAAATATTCAGCAGCCCTTAAAAATGAGGGCATGGTTGAATATTTAGACATGGAACTATGTCATAATGTAAGTAAAATAAAGAAATAAAAACAGCATATATTGTATAATACATTTGGCACAATGTATACAAAAAATGTAATGGGTTATCTGTACTGTATTAACCACGCTTTTTATTGCCTATATTTTATGATGCTTTGACATCCCAGGATCCTTACTGGCCCTCCCAAAGCCAGTTAATTCCTGAGATAGTAAACTCCCTTGTGAGCACACGTTTCACATGCAAACCAGCCAATCCAACACCCACCACCTCCTTTATCTGACTCTTCCATACCAGCCAATATTGCCTCTACCCTAAGTTACCCACGTCCAAGTACCAAACAACTAGGTCCCACCACAGAGCACAGAGCCCTCCCCTATTACTCAAACCATCCTACCACCTTAAGTTTAGCCAGAGCTGCCGACCCTGCCTCATTTCTTACCACAAAACACAGTAGAAATGCTATGGGCCAAGTTTTCTTCTTCTGCCTTCAGCCTCCTGACCAACCCAGGTACTTCTCCATGTAACCCTGCATGCCATGCCATGCCCCTTGGGAACTGCCATTGTCTCTGCCATCTCACCATATTTGACCAAAACAAATTAAGTATGCACAGCAGGATTTAGGGCAATTTTTGTTTTATCTTTTTGTTTTACTGTTACAATTATAGTTTTCTAATAGTGAACCCACATTACACTGAGTGGCCAGATTATGATCTCTGAACGCATAATAATTTGGCCACTCAGTATATACCCTATATAATAAAAGATTAATATGCAAATTGACCCCTCACCCAGGAGTTCGACCAGCAGGCAGGCCAGCCAACTACCTATGTCCCTTCCCCCTGGACAGGCTGACCAGACCCCACCAATGCACAAATTCATGCACCAGGCCTCTAAAATAAATAAACACACACACACACACACACACACACACACACACACACACACTGAGTGGCCAGATTATTCAGATTATTATGCATTTAGAGATCATAATAATATGGCCACTCAGTGTATATCCTATATAATAAAAGGCTAAAATTGTCCCCTCAACCAGGAGTTTGACCAGCAGTCAGGCTGGCCAACCACCTATGTTCCCACCCCTTAGCCAGGCTGGCGCCGGACCCCACCAATGCACGAATTCATGCACCGGGCCTCTAAAATACATACATACATACACACACATACACACACACACACACAACACACACACTGAGTGGCCAGATTATTATGCATTCAGAGATCATAATAATCTGGCCACTCAGTGTATCTGCATAAAGAAAGGGAAGGCAGAAACCGGTTTGGCTCAGTGGATAGAGCGTCGGCCTGTGGACTGAAAGGTCCCAGGTTCGATTCTGGCTAAGGGCATGTACCTTGGTTGCGGCACATCCCCAGTGGGTGGCATGCAGGAGGCAGCTGATTGATGTCTCTCTCTCATCGATGTTTCTGACTCTCTATCTCTCTCCCTTCCTCTCTGTAAAAATATCAATAAAATATATTAAAAAAAAAAAAAAAGGGGAGGAAGAAGGGTAAAAAAGTGGCAAGTAAGCAAAAAAGAGAAGCATGAACCAAAAGGAAGAGAAGTAAGAGAAAGGTGATCTGTCTCCCACCATACACAGAGGAAGAATCTTGGGCCAGGATCGGTGCACGGCCCCCCCAGATCGAGAGTCAGGGGGCTGTACCTCCTTAGCCAGCCGCCGAGCCTCATAGTATGGCCGGGCCTTCTCGATACAGCTCCCCAAGTGGGAGCCCTGAGTGTTAAGCTTCCTCGCCGACTCCTGCAGGATCCTCCGATAGGTGGTTCTGGCCTCCTGGCAAAGGGACAGATATGTGGGCAGACAAATAACTGTGTATGGGTCTCAATCCCTCATTTCCTGCATCATCCCTTCCCCTACCACTGTGCTGAATAGGGTACACATGGAGACACCTGGGGCAAAGATACTTACATCCAACTGTAGCTCCACCTGGTTGATCTCCTCACTGGCCTGATTCAGGTGCTCCAACTCCTCCTGCCATGGACAGGCGCATAGTTAAGACAGGGGAAAGAGCGAGCCTCCATGGGCTGGGTGGGCAGGGAATGCATGCAGAGACAAAAGCCTACCAAACCAGAGAAGGGAAAAAGTGCAGGGAGGTACTGCTCCTCCTTGTCAGAGACCTAATCCACAATCCACTATTATCTCACAACTTACCTGTGTCAGGGAGTAAAGTCCCCACTTAAAAGGTCAAGAATTCAATGTTTGGAGATGAACACTCATGCACACAGGGAAGTGGCAGCAGCCTGGGCACTCTCTCTCAGACCGTACCAGCTCCTCCTCAAACCCCAGCCAGGAGTCTCCTCCTCCCTGAGCCATTCATTCAGCACATTTACTGCACACTTATCCCAGCTTAGCATATGAGGCTCAAGAATTCAGGACTCAGAAAGGTGACAGCTTATGGCCCAGGAAGTAAGCAACAGATCCTCATGGTGTGAGGAGTCATGGGAGGGGTGGGGGCAGCAGAGTCACCTACCTGGGCAGCACAAGGCTGGGGCAGGATGCCCCTGAACACCTGCCCCCAGATTGGGCCTTGATTGATGCACAGAAAGCATCAGTAACAGGCAAGTATCCAGGAGGCAATGCTCAGATGAGAAGCCAGTGAGGTCAGGGCAGAGCCTAGCACTACCTGGCTGTGGCTTGGAAGGCCTGAGCAATATGAGAAAAATAGTGGAGAGCCCAAGCAGACAATGGTGGAGGCAACCTGCAGTATTCTAGCTAGGGAGGAAAGGACAGGTCCAGGGAAATGTAGGCTGCAGAATTATGAGGGCCTGATGGACAAATGAGGCCAGAGGAAGGAAGAACACAGGGTTCAAGAGGCCATGAGCCAGCTTGGGAGTAGAGTGACAGTGACCCCAAGTCCCCACGCAGTAGATCCCGTGGGAGAAAAGAAGAGCCTCAGGGAGAAGTCACCAGACACACTGGCTTGAGCCTCACTGGACCCAGGACCATATGGGAGAGAGAGCAGGGAGGAGTGCTGGCCTCAAGTTTCCACCCCTGCCCTTTCTTGGTCAAGCTCCTGGAGCCCAACAAGTCAAGGACACTCCCGAGGAGGAGCGGTGCCTCAGAAGACGCCTGGACTCAGCTAAGGGACTCACTCCAGGAACCCTACAGCAGCCAATTGGACTCACCTGTGTCTGCCTGCTGCCCATGCCCAGTCATGGCCTACCTTGGCCAGGAGGTACACTGCCATTACCGCCTCGCACTCGCCTCTTTCAGCCCTTTTGACAGTTCAGTATATGATCCCCCTTAGTCCTTTTATTTCTATACACCTCCTCAAGCCCTGAGATTTGAGTCTGCAAGTAAGAATCCAGGAAACCAAGCTACATGTCATAATTACAGTAAAGGAAGAACACAAAGGAAGACACAAGAGAACCAAGAACAAAGATATTAAAGTACACTTTCCCTGCCTCCAAGAGGGCCTCAAACTTGACTCTGAACTGGACTGAACAAAAACTGTACAACAGAAACACAATGTTATGTCTCACATTTTCTAGTAGCCACATTTTTAAAAAAGCAAAACTGAACAGATGAAATTGTAACTTTTCACTTAACTCTACATGCCCAAGAAATTATAATTTCAATTGTTATCAACATAAAGTATTTACAACTTTTATACTTGAGACAATGCCTGTGAAATATTCACATTCACTCAATCCTCAGGGCACATCTTAGCCTGGCCAGTAGCACTTGGCTCCCATACTGGGTAGTGTGGGTCTAGAAACTGGTGCACATGGGCCACCTGGTTTGCCAAACAACCCAGTGTCCATAAGACAACAGTCTAGAACCATAGGCAGCCAATCCAGGGACCCCAGAGAGGCCGAAGGAAGCATTCCACCAGCACAGTTCTGTTTCACTGCCTTCCCAACAAGGATTTCACCCGAAGCTGATGGGAGCACCCAAATGGGCTTCAGAAGAGGTTAATTCCTGCAGGATGAGAGGCCATCTCTCCCATGAGCCCAGCTCCTGTATGTGACTCAGCCCACGATGGTTTCAGACTCTGAGAAAAGAGGTGCCGGCCTTCCCAGCAGCCTTGCTGGCATCCTTTCTTTCTCAGCCCACTCTCTTGCTAGACAGGAACAATGAGGTGGGGCCCTGGCTGGTGGTGCTCAGTGGTTTGAATCCCAGCCCTTGTACCAAAGGATGACAGGTTCAATTCCTGGTCAAGGGCACATAACTAGGATGCAGGTTCCATTCCTGGTCCCTGGTCAGGGCAGATGGGGCGTGTGCAGGAGGCAACCAATGTGGCTCTCTCACATCTGTCTGTCTCTCTCTCTCACTCACTCTCTCTCTCTCTCTCTTCCTCCCCTCCCCCCTGTTTCCACTCTCTCTAAAAATCAATGGTAAAGAAAATATACTCCGGTGAGGATTAACAAAAAGAAAAGAAAAAAAAGAGGAAACAATGAGGTGTGCATCTGGCCATAAGTGACAGAGTTGGGGCTGCATCCTGGATCCACCCTTTGATTTGGCTGTTTTGCTAATGTGACCACCCTCCACCCTAAGGATATGCCTGGATGGGAACCTCAGAGAAGACAGGAACACCAGCACCTTAGAAAACCACAGTCCTGGTAGGCAAAGGAGAGGCCTCAGGAGAGCAACAAGTATTGATTTTAGGGAAGGAGAGAAGGTGGGTGCAGGCTACCCTGCATTGCTCCTGTGGGCAACCTAAGATCCAGACTGCCTCCCACTCAGTTCCACAGCTCACAGTGTTCCCAGCCAGACAAGGTCATCAGAGTAGAGGGTTCTACGGAAGTCATCCCCCACTGGAAAAGGGACATGCAGGGTTTGGCTATTGGCGAAAGGTAGAATTTGCATCAGCACAGCAGCTCCAGCAATTAAGTCTTCTGTTGAATGAGGTCTGCCCCTCAGTCACAAAGCTCTTTCTAACAGGCTGGAGGGCAGGGTGGGCAAGGGGGTGGGGGCAGCCGGGCTGAATGGAAGCTGAGGAACACTGAGCAGTTGGGGCAGCTGGCAACACTTTCCATGTGGCCTGCCCCATTGGGGACTCCTGATAGCTGCTGACACAGAACTCCAGGAAAATGAGGTATGAGTCAGCGAACACTACCCATCAGTGAGCCTGCACCCAGAAGGGAAGGTGACCTTCCTGGACACATAGTGCATTCCCAGGATGCCAGGCTTCTGTGGCAGAGGCCTGACCACTCCCGCTACCAACATGCCTGTCCTCCTGTGCCGGCTATTAAAACACTAAGCCACAATCAACGGGTGGGGGCAGGGTGATGCAGAGCCCAGGTCTCAGAAATAAGGGAATTAAAGCTGTCTGCGAGCCAAACCAACATTTCAAATGAAGAGGCAGACACTGCAAAGTCACCCAAGAATCTGAGTGAATGTCCACTCACCCCAGGAAAGATATGCCCAAAGGGGCTGAGAAAGTCACAAGGGAGGAGACCCAGGCCTGGAGGACCAGTTTGGAGGCCTCAGAGAACTACACTGAGGTCAAGACACAGATATGGACAGTGGCCTTCCCAGGAGAACAGCATACTTCTTGTAGGCCTGAAGCTGGCTTCCGACCAACTTTCAGGCGATCCCACCAGACAATGGGGGCACAGGCATGCTGCCTGTGTGCCAAGAAATCCCAGTCCTTACCTCACAAAGAGCCTCACCCAAAGATCCAGAACAGGGTCCCTGGCTATTTTTGAATATCCCTGGTTCAGTGGACACATTAGAACCACATCTCACCCACACAGGCCAGGAGGATACACATGTCTGCGCACAGCTCCGATGGTGGCTCTTACAGCTCCCTGTGGGTTCTGATGGATCTGTGGGTGAAGACCCGCTGAATGTACTAATAATCCACTTATTACACTGAAACGCACTATAAGAAGAACAGACTGTGCACTGTCAACACTAAAGGGACCCAGAAAGACAAATGCCCCACTCTCATCTGCACACAGAAGAGCCCAAAGTCCAAAGGGCTGAATGCCAGATACCTGCTCCAAGGAAGGTGTCCCTCACAACAGCTTGCTTCCCACAAGACAAGGGCTGAATGCCCACTGAAGCCAGGACACTGGTCCGGCTCAGTGCCACCTGTGCAAGGAGACTTTTCCTTCTTAGATAACCCACAATGCAACTCCTACTTTGGCGAGTCATGGTGGGCCCACCAGAGACCAGGGGATATCGCAAGTGCCCAGTGTCCTCAAACCAACACAGAGCTCGTCCAATGGAACTGCCCATGAAAGAATGCCCTAGTTCTACACTGCCAATAGCACCTCAGGAACTATATCTTCAATTTTTACTGCATTATAATTTACTTAAGTAGGCTATGTGAATGAACAGTGAAGCATGGCAGTGACTGTGTGGGCACTGGGCAATACAGGAGCAGGAGGGACTGCAGGAAGAAAACTGCTGGATTCTCTTCTGAAGCAGGGCCAGGAAAGCTGCAACATATCACGTGGCCTTACTCCCCAATGTGCATAGGAATGTCTTTCCCAAAACAAACTCACCAACAAACTAAATTTGTGAAAGAAAAGATTCACAGGACTCTGTCAGAGCAGTGCAGGAAGGAGTCATGCAAATCAGGGGGAACACCCCTCACTTTACAGATAAAGAAACTGAACCTTGCAGGGGGTTACTTAAATTGCATGAAAATCACAAATCATCAGTCAGAAGGTTGCTTGCATCTCAATCCAAAATGCTTTTCACTACAACTTGTTTCCTCAGTGGAAGATAAATCTAAAATTAACAAAAGAAATTGAGCTGATTTCAAGGCAATACCCCTGAAACAGCAGGAATGTCTGACACACCACTGCTTCACTGTGAGCAGGGACACCACCAAGGAACCCCACCAAGGGGCAGGAAGGATTCTAGGACCAGCACTGATTTCTTATGGACACACCAAAGTAATCTACTAAAGGCTTGTTGACAGAGAAGCCCAGGAAGCAAGCCCAGGGATGTGTTGTTCACCTTACGTAGGTGTGAATCACCTGCACACCAGAATCTTTAAGATCCTATGCACTGAAGGGCAGACTCAGCCTCAAACACAGAAACATGCTGACTATCACCTGTCCAAGCAGCTTCCCCAGCTAATCCTTCCAAGCCGCTGCCTGGAATCACTGCAAGCAAGCCTCGGACAGCCAAGCATCTCCTCCAATCGGTGCCTGCCCTCCTCTGTCCTCACCCACTGCTGCAGGCCTCCTTCACAACGAGCTGCCAGCCGACCAACCAGCCTGTACATGCTCCATGGTGACAAATCAGGTCTCCTACATACTTGATAGCCACAGCATCCTTAGAGCTGGGCATCTGTGTCACTGAGGACTGACCACAACCAACACGTATTAGACTTCCTCAGAGGCCTAAACCAGATGCCACCTTTGTAACACATGAAAGCTCTCCCCCTTTACTGAAGTGAACATCCCTGGGAGGCACTGATGAGAAGGTGAGATTGCCTCCATCTCAGTCACCTCCTCTCACATCATTGCCACACCAAATCTGAGCTCAAAGCCCTACTGCTTATTTGCAAAGAACAATTCTTCTCTGCACTGACCGGAAGTGTGCCTCCTACATGTCCCTTCTCTTCTTCAATGAGGCTTCAGCAACCACCCCAGGCATTCGGGTGGCCTTTCTTGGCACTCCCTTCACAAGCTAATCTTTTACCATGTCTCAGTTCGTTGCAATGGTTTGTTGACAAGGTTGCTTTCCTTTCCTGTCCCTGTCCCCTCATCAGGAAAGCTAGCACTCCTGACTCTCCCCATCAGTCCTCACCTGGATTCTAGGATCCAGCTCTTCCTCCTCCCCGGGAAACAATTTGGCCTCACCGCTATGACTTCCATCTCCACGGGGCTCCTCTGCGACTGGGCTCCGAGAGACTTCATCCTCCACCACCTCTGGCCGCAGCTCCCCCTGAGGGGTCTCCCGCCCCCCGGAAACCTGCCTGAGCTCAGCCATACTGACAGGGAGAGGGCACAGCCCTATACACAAGAGAGGGCTGACATGCTGGGACCAGGGCCCCAGCTTGAGGCTTCCTGGGCTCTGGGTGGCAAGAAGGGTCTCTCTTCTCAAATGCTCGTAAAGGGGACACAGCGAGGCTTCACAATGGATTGGAGACCGAGATTCCAGTCGTCAGTGGGGTTCCTGCAGCTATAGCCTTGGCTGCACAAAAGTTCTTCCCTCCCAGCTACGGGGAGCTGGTGCTCCGAGGCAGGGAGCAGAGGGGGCCTGGATCCTGGGCCGAGGCCTGCGAGGAAGTACAGCATTCGGGAGGACGGAGGCAGGCGTCACCAGGCTGGGGTGGCAGCTGGGGACAGACGGCTGTGCCTGAACAGAGGCCGCGGCTAAGTCTCTGGGGAACTGCAAGGGAAACAAAGGCCAAGGACATGCTCAGCACCAGAACGCCGGCCGCAAGGCCCCACTCTCGCCCTCCCACAGCCTGAACTACGACCGACCACCTCAACCTCCCGGCCCTCAAGGACCTGAAGTCCCACCCCTCGGCATCTCAGCCACTCTTGCTCGCTCCCCACCCCCCAACCCCCCGCCCCAGCGACCCCGGGCTCACCCCCAGCGCCACACCCGCGACTCGATTCACCTCGCAAATCCCAGCCCCGCCCCACCTTCTCGTCTTTCTCCAGCCTGCGAACACTCCGAGACCGTCCCCAGACCTTTGGCACAGTCGGACGCAGAGGTCTCCCACACACAGCTTTGCCTCAGTTTACCTTACCACGCGCGAAGCTCCAAACAACCGCTCCCCCGCCCTCCCCACAACAAGCCGGTCCAACCTAATAGGACAGGGCCGAGAGGAAGCGGAAATGCATGTCGGAGAGCAACGCCCTCCGCCACCCCGAGCTCGCCCGCCCTCCCCCGATCTCCTGCCAGCTGCCTTGTCTGGACTCCCCGCCACTCGCCCCGCCCAACCGGCCGGCAGTTTCCGTACAAAATGGCGCCCCAAGAGCTCAGGTCTCACGTTGCCTTCGGCCAGTACTCGGCCACAGATGAATGAGACTAACATATGAGCGATTTTTACTGAGAAAAAAGAAGGCAGAAGATGGAAAGAGAGAGGTCGTTGTAGGTAGATAAGTGCTACAAATAGGATGAAGACTGACCAACCACTTCGGGTAGAGCGCTGCCATCTTGCTTTACGGCTTTGTGGAACTGAGTGCGAAGAAGCCACTTCCGGCCTCGCCCAGGAAGTTGGAAGCGCGCAGGCAGTCGGCGGGTGGGCTTTCGGCGCGGCCAGCTGCGAGGTTACTCGCGTCCCGCCTTGGGCGGACTTAGCAGTTAAGAGGGGCTGTCGTTTTCCACAAGTGTTTGTCCTCACTGCGGTGAAGTCAGCGGCGCCCTGAGTGTCTAACCAACGGCTCCGAGGGGTAAATCTCTCCTTCGGGCGTCCCCAGGAAGCGAGCGCTAACCTGAAATTCCCCGGGGACCCGGGGCGCGATAGCCCGCGCGAGGAGGAGCTTGCTGCCAGGCCGGTGCGTCTGGGAGAGGACTGAGCGCAGCAGCCTGGTGGCTGGTCGCAGGTGCGCCAGGCCAGGCCGAGCGGCCGTGGTGGTGCTGCCACAGGCCGTATTTCCTGAGAGCCGGCCAGCCCCGCCCTGCTTGTGGAAGGCTGCGTTACCTAGGGCCCTTCCCTCCTCCTTCACCTCTTCATCCCCACGTGAAAAAGTTGTTTTAACCAGTAGTACCAGACGATCCTTTAAAAGTGATTGCAAACAGATTTTTTCCACAATTAGAAGTTTTATTTTTAAAATTCCAGGTAGTGACGTTGCTCGCTGCAGTGGGTTAGCGGGACCCTGTCTCAGTGAACAGACCTGCTGCATAATTAATGCTTCAGTTTTCTGTCAAACGTTCCTTTTTATTATTGAGGTGCTGTACAAAAACCATGTAAGGTACATATGGGAATCAGTTTACTTGTTCTTTAATTTTGTAAAACTGTGGTGATGGCATTTTACCCACCTTATGTGTACCCAGGCCCAAATCCACCCCAATACAAGGTTGCAGGTTCAATCCCCGGTCAGGGCACATACAAGAATCAACCAGCCCTTACTGGTTTGGCTCAGTGACTAGAACATCGACCTGTGCACTCAAGGGTCCCAGGTTAGATTCCGGTCTAGGGCATGTACCTTGATTTCAGGCACATCCCCAGAAGGGGGTACGCAGGAAGCAGCTGATAGATGTTTCTCTCTCATCGATTCTAACTCCCTCTCCCTTCCTCTCTATAAAAAATCAATAATTAAAAAAAAAGAATCAACTAAAGAAGTGAAAGCCAGTCCATAAGTGAAACAACAAAACTGATGTTCCTCTCTTCCTTCCTCTCTCTAAAATCAATCAATAAATAAAAATTTTTTAAATATCTCCTTAATCAACTGTTCAATAGAACTTTCAGCAATGTTGGGAATCTCAGTATCTGCACTATTGAGAACTTAAAATGTAGCTAGTAATCACTTCTCGATCTTTTGATTAAGATCAAGTTTAGTATCTTCTTATCAGTTTAATATCTGATACATCCTCTATCTGAGGACGATGTACTAAATGGATTTTTGGAGTTAGGAGATGGAATAGGAGCTTGCTCTGTCCACCCCACACATTGGCCTGGTATTGCAGTAACTCTAGGAATGGTGCATCAAAATAATTATATGTATATGTATATATATATATATATATATATATATATATATATATATATATGAAGCCTAAATGACCGTTAGGATCGGTAGACCAATGACTGGTTGACCAGTTGCTATGATGTGCACTGACCACTAGGGGGCAGACTATCAATGCAGAAGCTGCCCCCTGGTGATCAGTGTACTCCCACAGCCAACCTCCCAGGGCAGGCCAACCTCCAGCAGTCCCTCCCCTGGGCCCGCTGGCTCCAATCAGCCCTGATTGCCAGCCAGGCCAAAGGGCCCCACATGTGCACAATTCATGCACTGGGCCTCTAGTAGTAGTAGTAGTAGTAGTAGTAGTAGTAGTAGTAATAATAATAATAATAAATAAGATAAAATGTAGCTACTGGAACTGTAGAACTAAAATTTTAATTGTGGTTTGAATATCCACATGGAGATAGTGACAAACGGACAGATAACTCAGGTCTACATGATCTCCCCACCACGTTTACCCTCTTCCAGTCCCTGGCACAAATAACCAACACAACTAATCAATCATTCATTGATTAAGCTAATGAATGAAATATAAAAATATGAAAGCCATATATAGATGTTAGTAATGCCATTAATTACTACATGGTATCCCAGTCAACTATTTCTCAGTAAAATAAAATATTCTCATAAATTTTTTTAATTTCTTCATCCAAATTTCCTTCATTTTGGTTTTTTTTTCTACTATTAGAAACTTTTTTCCTTTTATTGAATTTATTGAGGTGATACTGTTTAACAAAAATACAGTTTCAGGTGTACAATTCTACAGCACATCATCTGTTCTAATACACTATTATGTGTTCACCACCGCATGTCAGATTTGTCCATCACAATTTATCCCCCCTATATTCTCCTCCACCACCTCCTTTCCAACAATCATGTGTCCGTGATTTTTTTCTCTTTTTTTGTTCAATCCCTTTGTTACAGGCACCCCAGAAACACTAGAAGAGTTGTCACAAGACATCCTCCCTGAGTTGAAGGGAGAGGGCTGTTTCTTCCGCAGTTTTTTCAATCTCGTAGGAAGGAATTCAAATGAGTGACTTGGGATGATTGCTTTGTAGTAAAGCCAATTTATTAAAAAGTAAAGCAAGTAAATTCATTAAAGAGCAAGGCAAGCCTGGCCAGTGTAGCTCTGTCAGGTGAGCATCGTCCCCTGCACCGTAAGTTTCTTAGTTTGATTCCTAATCAGAGTACATACCCAGGTTATGGTTTGGATCCCTGGTTAGGATGCTTGTGGGCAGCAGGTGATTGATGTTTTGCTCTCACACAGATGTTTTTCTCACCCTCTTCTTTCCTCTCTCAAATCAGTAAATATATATATTTCATTTTATTTTTTTGTAACCCTCACTTGAAGATATTTTTCCATTTATTTTTTAGAGAGAGTGGAAGAGAGGTGGAGGGACAGAAAAAAAGAAACATCAATGTGAGAGCGACACATTGATTTGGTTGCCTCCCACATGCACCCCAAACTGGGCTGGGGATTGAGCCTGCAACTGAGGTACATGCCCTTGATAGGAATTGAACCTGGGACCTTTCTGAGCCAAACTGGCCAGGGCAGTCAAAATATACATTTTAAAAAGAAGCAAGGCAAACAAATCTATTTAAACTATAACTGGTGTAGAGTGTAGATGGCTTCTCAGCTGGCCTGAAAAGCATGGTCTGGTGGGGGTTCAGTATTTTATACTTTCTGTCTATATGTTTTAAAATTCCTCTGCTGGACAGATTAACTCTTAATGTCTCTCCTTTTACTTTGTTATGGCTTTCCTAGAATTTATGAGAAGTACCAGGTGATTTTATCTCTTTTTTTCTAAGATATTACAGGTTTTTTAAAATATGTTTTTACTGATTTCAGAGAGGAAGGGAGAGATAAAAACATCAATGAGGAGAGAATCATTGATTGGCTGCCTCTACATGCCCTCCATTGAGGATCGAGCCCGCAACCCAGGAATTGAACTGTGAACTTCTAGTTCATAAGTCGACGCTCAACCACTGAGCGACACCAGCCAGGCCTGGCAATTTTATCTTGACAAGCCCCAAAACTGTTGGCCTACCTGTTTAAACAGTGAGATGAAAAAACTGCACTTTTTTCATTCCTCCTTCCCAACTTCTGCTTAGCAGTTCAGGGTAATTTATACTATGCATTCTCTGGTTAGCTAGAAGGGGCATTAAGATCCCGCCACCCCCTTCTCCTGCCCTTCCCTCTGATTTCCTGCACTCTTTAGTTAGTGAGGAGAGGTTTTAAGCCTTTGTTCTCAAGATAAGGTATGCTGCAAACTAGCTGTAAACTGTTTGGCTTTGTTTAATTTTTTTAGTTTCAGGTTCCCTATTCCACTTGCTTAGGAACTTTCCTAGCTTTTCATTATCTGTAACACCCCCATCCCACCCTAGCTGCCAGCCTGCTCTCTATCTATTTTGCTTCCTATTCAATTTGTTCATTAGATTCCACATGTGAGTGACATCATATGGTACTTGTCTTTCTCTGTCTAGCTTATTTCACTTAGTATAATGCTCTCCAGTATAATGCTGTCACAAAGGGTAAGGCTTCCTTTTCTATGGTTGAGTAGTGTTCCATTGTGTAAATGTACCACAGCTTTTTTATCCTTTTACCTGCTGATGGACACTTGGGCTGCTTCCAGATCTTGGCTATTATAAATAATGCTTCAATTAACATAAGGTTGCAAATATTCTTTCAAATTAGCATAGAAAACTACCTTTTTATATGCTTGCATTTTTTCTACCATCATTTAAATATTTAATAAATATCACCATCAATTGCTAATTAAACATATTATTTGATTAATATATAGTGACAGAAAGCAGATCAATGTTTGCCTAGGGGAAAGGTGGGAGGGCATGCAAAATGGCTCACAGAAACTTATGGGTAGTGGATGTGTTCTTTATCTTAATTAAAGTGAGAATTTGATTGTATATACATATGTCAGAACTTTAGAAATTGTACATGAAAGTATGTGAGAGTCTATATGTCAATTATACCTCAATAAAGCTGTTTAAAAAATGTTTGAAAATTTGCTCCCAGTAATATATATTAAATCTGCTAATAAATGTTAGTAAAAGGGACAACCTATGTTACTAAAATTCCTGAATTATTTCTACCCTTGTAAAATCTGGAAATAAATTATTTTTCCAAGTTGCTCATCTCATTTAGTAAATAAAAACAGCAAACCACTTGCCCTTGCTGGTTTGGCTCAGTGAATAGAGTGCCAGCCTGCAGACCAAAGGGTCCCTGGTTTGATTCTAGTCAGGGCAGGGTGCAGGAGGCAACCAATTACATTGATGTTTCTCTCTGTCTTTCCCTCTCCCCAAAAAATCAAAAGAAAAATATCCTCAGATAAGGATTAACAAAAAACAAACAAAAAACAGCAAACACTCAATGCAATGATTATCTTTTCCAGGAACAGTTCTGAGTGGTTTATTTTTATTCATTTGATCCTCCAGACAACCAATGGAGGTAATATTGTTCCTTCACTTTACAATTGAGGAAATGGAGGAACATACTACTGGAAAGTGGCCTTTGAACTACATACAAACCTTTAGGCACAACACACTGCACTGATTAAGCTTTAATTTTTAAAAAAGTATTTAAGATTATTTTTCCCCCAGCAGAATTTTGTGCTTCTTAGTGATGAAAGAGGGGAGTCCTTGGATGATGGGGGAGAAACAGAAGGAATCCCCAACTCCATATGGGATGCTGGGGACCCCAAAACCTAGTGGAAGGCACTTTGGGCACAAATTCCAGAGAGGTTCTAAGGGGAATCCCTGCTACAAATCCCAGCCATTGGAGAGGAGGAGCTCCTAAATTTAGAAGTATCCCCAAAGTCAAGAGAAAACCAAACTATGGATGAGGCTGTGATCTCAGTCTTTTGGGGTCTCCCAATTCCAGAGAAATTAAAAAAGCACATGGGGGAGAATCCAAGATGGCGGCATAGGTGAACACCTATACTGCTGCCTCGCACAACAATTTCAAAACTACAACTAAAAGACAGAACCGACATCATCCAGAACCACAGGAAAGCTGGCTGAGTGTAAGTTCTACAGCTAGAAGGAAAGAGAGGGGCTCACAGAGACCCAGAGGAGCTGCAAAAAGCCGAGGTACGGAGACTCGCGCGCTGAGAGAGTGGGTGCCAGAGTACCTGGCTGGCTTTCTCTGGCGGGAGGGAAACGGAGACTCCCAACGGCATTGAACCCCTTATCTTACGACACTAAACCCCAGATCCAGCCGAAACTCATAGGGGGGAGTTTGGACTGTGAAAAGGGAGAGGTGCACGGAAATTTAGGGGAGTCGCAAAAGATCAAGTCTGGTCGCGCACGCGCACGGTGCTGCGCGGAGGACAGATTGCTGATTGTGCCGCTGGATTTCGAGAGTGGGCGAGAGACAGACCCTCCCAACTGTGCCACTTCTGAGTCCACTGGGCCCGTTTCTGGCGAAACTCTGGGTGGGGACCTAGACTCGTGTGGTCCTGGTGCTCAGGGGAGCCAGAAAGGCAGAGGTTAGAGGCACTGCGAGAGCGCGAGCGCACAAGGACCGCTCCAGGGATGACCCAGTCACGTGAGACTCAGGGGCCTTGGAGGGCGGGGCCAACTGAAGGCAAGGCAGTCCCTGAAGCCCTGAGACTCCACCCCTCCCAAGCTCAACAGAGGCTTCTGCGGCTTTGCCTCTGGTATCATAAGGCTGAATTCAACAAAAGTTTCCCTGGCATAGTGAAAATGCCGAGACAAGGGAAGGGATCACAAACAAAAGAAATAGAGGGAAAAAAGCGACTGGATATAGAGTTCAAAACCACACTTATAAGGTTTTTCAAGAATATGCTAGAAAAGATGGATAAATTTAGCGAGAGCCAAGAGGAGATGAAAAAGGACCAACTAGAGATGCAAAAGAGCCAACTAGAGATGGAAAAGGTCCTACTAAGGATGATAAAGGACCAAATAGAAATTAAATATACACTGACTGAATTAAAAAATATTATACAGAGTCCTAACAGCAGACTAGAGAAAGGCAAGAATCAAGTCAAAAATTTGAAATATAAAGAAGCAGACAATATTCAACTGGAAAAGCAAGAAGAGAAAAGAATCCAAAAATGTGAACATAATGTAAGGAGACTCTGGGACAGTTTCAAGCGTACCAACATCAGAATTGTGGGGGTGCCAGAAGAAGAAAGAGAGCAAGATACTGAAAACCTATTTAAAGAAATAATGACTGAAAACTTCCCACATCTGGTAAAAGAAATAGACTTACAAGTCCAGGAAGCACACAGAACCCCATATAAAAGGAATCCAAAGAGGACCACACCAAGACACATCATAATTAAAATACCAAGAGCAAAAGAGAAAGAGAGAATATTAAAAGCAGCAAGAGAAAAACAGTTTATTACCTACAAGGGAGTACCCATACGACTGTCAGCTGATTTCTCAACAGAAACGATGCAGGCCAGATGGGAGTGGCAAGAAATATTCAACGTGATGAATAGCAAGAACCTACAACCAAGAATAATCTATCCAGCAAAGCTAACATTCAGAATTGAAGGGCAGATAAAGAGCTTCACAGAGAAGAAAAAGCTAAAGGAGTTCATCAACTCCAAACCAGTATTATATGAAATGCTGAAAGGTACTCTTTTAGAAGAGGAAGAAAAGGTAAAAGACAAAAAATTATGAACAACAAATACATATCTATCAACAAGTGAATCTAAAAAATTAAGTGAATTAAAAATTTGATCAACAGAATAAACTGATGAATATAATAGAATCAGGAGCACAGAAAGGGAGTGGACTGATAATTCTCAGGGGGAAAGGGGTGCGGGGTGTACAGGGAGAGACTGGACAAAAATCATACACCTATGGATGAGATCAATGGGAGGGAGCTAAGGGCAGAGGGAGGGGTGGGAGCTGGGTGGAGGGGTGCTATGGAGGGGAAAAAAGAGAAACAAATGTAATAATCTGAACAATAAAGATTTAACTAAAAAAAAATAAAAGCACATGGGGATCTTCTTATCTCCCAAAGCAGAAATGGGGTTTTCTGAGGCAGTTATCAGGGCAGAGATGGAACATTGATAGGTGGGCAGGGGCTCCTTGGTGTAGAAGGCTAAGATTGGTGGCTGGTGGCGGCGCCTAAGGCACAAGACAGGCTGCGCTGAGTAGGCAGGAGGACAACTCATCAGTCTAGGTGCCATTCAAGGAGGGTTTGGAAGCACTCCGCTCAGTCTTGGGGAGTGACTGCTGCAGCAGCTCAGTCGTGGCCAGGATCTGGGGGAAAAGGGGCTGCTCCTCTCGCTAGAACTTGAGGCAGTCAGACAGCAGGCGCTGCATGGCCTCGGGCCAGTTACTGGAGACTTTGCCACAGCCTACTATAAGGATAATCTGATTACGGCTGCCAATGTGGCTATAAGACAAGGAGCCAGACATAAGCTTGTAGAGCACAACCCCATAGGCATAGGCATCCGATTGGAAGCTGTAGGGGTTCAGGTCCTGCATACAGATCATCTGAACCACCATCCACAGCACAGAGCCTGAGGACTGCTCCAGAAGATGAGCCCCGCTCCACCCCATCTTCACCATAGCCAAGGTGAAGTTATGGATCTTCACTGGGAGCCTCTCATGTAGGAAGATGTTGTTAATCGATTCTCGACCTTTTGGCTAAGATCAAGTGTGGAAGATGTTGTTAGATCTGAGATCGCTGTGGATAATGTTCTTGGGAGGTAGTCCATGCCCTGGGCAATCTGCCAGCCATGTCAATGAGCTGGACCAGGTCGAAACGTGTGTGGGCCACATGCAGGTGATGGAAGAGGTGGGAGCCCTCGCACCACTGTGAGATGATGGCAAACTCCAGCCGGGTCATGAAGCCTAGGAACAGCAAGATGTTGATGTGCTGTGTCTTCCTGAGCACCTGCACCTCATTCTTGAAGGTCTATGCTTGCTCAGCTGTGGGTTGGGCCACCTTGAGCATCTTAACAGCCACATCGCCATGCCACCACCCATAAAACACGGTGCCAAAGGAGCCAGTCTCGGTCCTCTTTAGAAGCTGCACCTCACTGGGTGGCACTTGCCAGTAATAGCCGAGTCCCACTACCCCAGATTCTTCTCTTTCTTCTTGTCATCAGCCAAGGACTTCCTCTCCCGCTGTTCTGCCAGGGCTATGGAATATGGAGACTTCCTCCCCAAGGACACACTGCCTGGTCTGGGGCTGCCCGGGACTCTCCATCATTGCCACCTCTACTATCAGCAGCATCAGTGCTGAAACTCTGGGCAATGAGCTGGGTCCAGGGACGTTGTGGTGCTGACCATATTGACATTGGGGGTAGATGTGGAGTGGATGCGCTACAGGGTGGCACTGACCACTGCAGGAAAGGGAAGTGCTCAGGGTCTCGGTGCTGGGTGCCGGAGCTGGAACCCTGAGAGGTTAGCAGCTCATTCAGTGATGGTTGGAGGGAGCCTCATGCTCTCTGTAGCCTCTAGACAAATCCTGGATACTGTAGTAGTATTGCTGGCAGTTGATACTCATATTGAGAAGGCTAAAAAGGCTAATGTAACCCTGATATTTGGGGGGCTAGCAAACTGAATCTGTGCCAGCAAGCCCACTGTACATTCTTGATAACCTATAATTAAGTCTTCTTCCCAGAAACTGGTCCTGCAGAACCTGTTATCTAAATGCTCCCATTTTACAGAGGCCATAAACTGTGAACAGTGCACAGACCCGGAGGGATGAGGGGCATTATTAGTGCTGGTGCCAGGCTAGACCATTAGATATGGCCTGGAGACCCCCAGCACCTGGTGCCTTTTTGCAAAGCCTGCAAAAAAGACTGGAAGCAATCCATATTTGAGGGACAAAGACACCAGAAAGATATAAAAGAGAAGCTCCATACATGCTACTTTGCTCAGATTTGGGAAGTTATTCTGCTAAGCCCACCAGTATAATAAACAGTGAAACTCCTTTTCTCTAAAGCATTGCTTGGTTTTCTGCAACAATATCAACACAGACTGTCGGGACCTGAGAGGAACAATGCTAGTTAAACTTGCAGGTTTGGTAGTGGAAGCCATGGAACAGAAACTTAAGGCAGAAGTCACAGAACGCCAGGCTGAAGGAGGTCTTCTGTATAAAACTGGCATGGTCAGTGGGACATCTTCAAGGACCTCAATAATGAGCTCCTCATCATCTAGGGAGCAATGACTGTGTCCCAGGCAGTGACTGTCTTTCACCCTTTGATGAGTACTAGACCACACAGCAATCCTTATTGAGACCCTGCACACTGAGAATCTTGTCTCAAGTGTTGTAAACACCCATGCCATCCTGGACAGTCTCCACTGTGCATTGCTTGTTGGGAAGGTATACTTTGATAGTGTCCACTGCCCAGGATGGCTCAGCAGGAGGGCTCCATGGTGGCCATGGTGGATTTTGTCCAGATGGACTGAGGCAGGGCTGGGCACATGCCATGGGGCTCCTGTTAGGCTGCAGTGGCTGCTGCCACCTCCATCTTGAACCTGTCTTCTTGTTTCCAGGATTTAAGATTATGTAAAATATTTTTTAACAGTGCAGTATATGTTTAGATGTATCTACTTACATTTTAAATGTTTCAATCTGTGAAATAACCAAAATAAAAATATTTTCTAAAGATGCTACAAATTTGCACATACTAGTAAGTTATACTACTGCTCTTAGTCTTCAGTTTCAATCATAAAAACTGATTTTTATCCTTACCTTGTATTTTACTTTGAAAAACTGATTTTCCCCTGAAGGTTCTGTTTCATAATTTTAAGCTCATTGTCTATGTCTTATTTTGTGAACTACTGATTCCTAGATGTGATTTGGAACATAATTTTTATCTAATGTAGCTTTCTTCTTTTTAAGTCCTCACCCAAGGATATGTTTTATTGGTTTTTAGGGAGAGAGAGAGAAACATGGACAAAAGAGATTAAAAAATGATCAGTTGTCTCCAGTACCTGCCCCTACTGGGATCAAACTCATAACCTACGTATGTGCCCTGATCAGGAATCAAACCTTTTGGTAGAAAGGGATGACACTCCAATCAACTGAGCCACCTGGCTAATGTTAATGTAGCTTTCTTTATTTATTAAGGACTGAAATTTCATCATTTGGGACTAGAAAGATGCTTTTATTTTTTTGGTTATTTAATATATATATGTATATGTATATGTATGTATATGGTTGATAGTATTATAGATGTCTCCCATGCCATCTCCTTCAGCCTTCCCCTATCCCCCAGATCTTCACCACCCTATTGTCCATGTCTATGGGCTATGCATATAAGTATGTAATTTCTTTGGTTTATCTCTTCTCTTAAGAAGCTTCTATTTTAAGGAAAGCTGTTCTTTAAATAGGCTCTCAACATTTATTCTGTTTTTGTGCTATACCAGTTTTATCTAGTTCACCTATATACTTTACTTTAGCTCTCCAGTTATTTCACCTGCATAAATAGTAGCAGTCTCTGATGAAATCAGTATCTAAGACCTTGAAGGTGGCAGCACACAGTAAGCAGGACAACCTCAAATCATTTTCTAAGAATTGTTTATATTAATTAAAATACATTTAATCCCTGTGTCATATCCTTAAAATGAATGTGTGTTTTAAAAAATATATGTATTTTTTATTGATTTCAGAAAGGAAGGGAGAGGAAGAAACATCAATGATGAGATAATCATTGACTGGCTGCCTCCTTACTGGGGATCAAGCCCGCAACCCCAGCATGTGCCCTGACCAGGAATCCAACCATGACCTCCTGGTTCATAGGTCGATGCTCAACCACTGACCCACATCTGCTCGGCTGCATGATGTTATTGATGCAACTTGTAAGTGTGCCCTTGTCTTCCTCTTTTATTTCCTGAAATCCATTTTGATCTGGCTTCATGATGTTTGCAACTTAAAGTTATTAAAAATCATTATTGCTTGAAAGAAAAAGTAAAATCTAAAATTCAGGAGTTAATGAAATGTATGCATTCTTTTCTGTTCTCGTTATTCCAGATAGTTAGATTTCACTCTTCTGTACTTGGTTCTTTCAACTATTGGGAATCCGTGTCAGCTGACATCTGTGGTGTCATTTGGGGCAGCGTGGGAAGCTGCATTTTTATGGTGAGGGCACAGCTGGAATGCTTAAAAAATGAAAACATTAAGGAAACGCACTGGCAGGTGAGAGAACAGGAATCATCCAGCTCACTGTAAGACGCCTTACTACCGGGGCGGTTTGGGTGGTGGTAGCACCGACGAGGACACACTGCCGTGGCACCGGAAAAGTGCGCGTGTCTCAGGAGGACCAGGAGGGGCACCTGGTTCAGCAGCGGACGCCGAGAGCGTACGCTGGGCTCCGCTCCGCGTCCTCAGCAGGAGCGGGGATTGGCTAGCCTGGGAGGAAGGTGGGCCTTTGGCCGGAGGCGGGCGGGACAGCGTGTTTCTCTGCTTCGATTAGCGGGGCCCCGCGGGGATGGGTCATCCGTGAAGCGTTGGTAAGCTTCCTGGTCTTCTGAAGGCAGTGGCGCGGCCCGCTGAGGCCACCATGGGAGAGCGGAGTCGGAGCGGGACCCCCTACTCAGAGGCACCTCCCTGCTCCCCAATTCGGCGGCCGCGCGCTCAGCCAGCCCCGGTCTCTCAGTCCGCGAGGGGGATCCAGCGAGCCGGCTGACTGGGCGTCGCGTGGTGTCCGAAGAGCCCATTCTACTGGTGAGGGAACCTATGGTAGAGGGCAATTTCAGTGCCCTCACCATAAAAACGGCAACGTCCCACGCTGCCCCCAATAACTCCACAGAGGTCAGCTGACACAGATTCCCAACAGTGGAAAGAACCAAGTACAGAAGAGTGAAAGCTAACAATCCGGAATCATGAGAACAGGAAGGAATGCATACATTTCATGAAATCCTGACCTCAACAGTCCCCCAGCTCCTCCGCTCCGGGTGGGCTCGTGGCTGCATTCATAATGAATGTGGGAAGAGGCCGGGCGCGCCCCGTCCTTGTGGACCTTAGCTGGCGCTGCACCACAAGACGCACCTGGGTGGGCAACGTGCTTCAGCCACAGCCGCTCGCTGTCGGCCCATAATCATTCTGGTGCCTCTTCCACCACCCAAGGCACCACAGCAGCCGCCCTCATCTATGCTGGGCAGGTAGGACAGCAAATGCAGACTTCTTGTGTCCCAGCTAAGGGAGCCTTGCTGAGAGGCATCCCTGGAGTAAGTTATGCAAACGCCAGTACGTATATAGCAGGGACTGCGGGCCAACTCACAAGGTGGGGCCTTTACTACCTGGCCTGCTGCCAAGCCCTACACCTACTTCCTTGTCAGTCCTTCTGTTCCTCTGGTGGGCGAGGGAAGGAATCAAGACAGACTCTCAGGTGCTTGGGAGAGCCTGGGGACTGGGGTGTTCCACAGCTGCTGTGCTCTCAGGTATTTTCCTGTCTTCCCATTTGAGCTGTTTTCTCTGTCCCATCTTTTTTCCAGCCTGAGTCTCCTCTGCCTCTTCTGCCTGGGTCCTTTTGATGTCCTGCCTCTTCAGGTAATGATCACAGATGTGGCCGCTGTCACATCCCACCTGCCCCTCCTGCCTCATGTTTCCACTTAGCTACTAGCCTCCTTGGTCTTCTGACAGATTGGAAATTTGCAGGCAGAAATGGCCGCCGAGCTAGCTTACCTGAAGGATATCTGTACATCAGAGGCACACAGCCTGCTGCCTTAGAGATGGCCCACTCTCATGAAGGCTGGTGGGAGCCTTCAGCATAGCTGCCCATCTGTCCCAGATCCAGTGCTTCTCAGGGCAGTATTCTCCAGTCAGGTGGGCAACATTAGCCCTGGGACCTAGGCTAAGACCACAGGGGTCCCCAAAGCCTAGCACAGCCAAGTGGAACAGGTGAATAATCTCAGACTCCAGAGGCAACAGGGCAGGGTGCGAATTTCCTGGGCCAGCTGTTTTCTGCTATGACTGGTGAAATAAAAGATATATATATATATATATATCTGGGTTTCGGATGCCAAGAGCCTCCTTTATCAACCCCGAGGCCATTGCCTCTGCAAACTTGAGAAGTGACCTAAGAGTCAAGCCCATTCCAAATCCCTAGGTCTTGCTCCTCCCAAGGCAGCTCAGTAATGCTGCAAGCACAGCCCTCTTGATCTTGTACTAGAAGGCAAGATTCTTTGGGCCTGTGTATTTGCTTCTCCTGGTTAACAGACAGAACATGGACCAGGGTCACATATCGTATGCCTGCTGGTCCAGACCTCCAGAATGACCCAGTACTCTCCCTGTGGTCATAGCCTGCTTTGTTCCAGTGAGAGTGGGTGTGACACTCCACAGGAAAGGGCTGCAAAGTGCCCATGCCCAAGCAAATCGGGTCCTTGAGGGAGGGCTGCAGAGAGAAACAGGGCTGGTGCCTGGGCTGCACCAGCAGAGTGCCTACAAAGGAATCAGGAGTCCTATGCCTCCAGTGCAAAATCACTCACTCTGCCCACACATGCATATAAAATACTGAGTTTATTCTGTCCTATAGGAAGAATACTACTGCCTTACTGCCCTGGAGTCCAGTCCTGCCTGTACCCTGACTCTCCCTTAGCCTAGTTCCCAGGGACCAGGCGCTGGCCTTTCTCCTCTACAGTCCCCCCACTGCTTAGGAAGCAGGGTCAGAGCTTGAGAAACCCGAGGGCCTGCACCTATCACTGGCCCCCAGGAGTGCAGGGGGAGAGACACTGGAACTGGGTTGCTCTGATGGGGACAGGAGCAGCGCCGGGTGACTTTTGCTGCAGTGAGCTGTGACGCTATCTGGCTTCTCAAAGCACTTGCCACAGACCTCGCAGGGGAAGCGCAGGGTGGCCGCTGTCTCTGCATGCTTGCGCCGGTGCCAGTTCAGGGAGGCCTTCTGGCGGCAGGTGAACCCGCAGATCTCACACCTGTGCCAGGGGTCAGCAGAGGGGAGTTAAGGGCCTCAGCCCAATTGCCCGAGTGTCCTGCTGGCCCCCTCCTCCAACACCCCACACTCACTGCAGCGGTTTCTCTCCAGTGTGGATGCGCCGGTGGATGACCAGGTTGCTGCTGGTGCGGAAAGACCGGGCGCAGAATTCACAGATGTAGTCCCGGGTGTCTGCGGGGGTATGGGGACACCCCAGCATCCATCTCCAGGCTGTGGTCCCTCCTCAACCCATCCACCAGCCCCCATAGTGGTATTGTCCCCATTCAGCCACACACCACATCTATCCTGGCCCCCAACAATGGCCTGTGGCTATCTGCAATCCCCTATTTTTTTTCTGGAACCAGCTCTCCCTGCCACCTCCAAGTTTCTCAAGGGCTCTTTAGACGTGTTGTACCACTGTATACTCTGCCATCCAAGGACACACTGGCAGCCTTTGACTCCGTTACTCGCCTGTGCTCCATGCAATATCGGCTCCAGGCCTTCTCTCCAGCTATCCTAGTGTCAGTTCACTTCCTACTTGGCCAGCACCCACATCTCTGTTCCATGACATGACCTTCAATGACCTAGCAGCCCACCCTTTTCAACCAGCACTCCCAAGACATACCCCATCACCACAGTTTCAACCATCGAGTTCCAGCCATGGGCCTGCCTACAATACCCTACCTTGTCACATTATGATAATCCAGTGACTCCAGGCTGCCAGTCCAGGGCCCAACACCATCCCCAGTCCCTCCTTGCCCAGTGCGGTGTCTAGGACAGCCGTGTAGCCTTCCGTCACTCACACCAATTCACCTGTCCCTCTCCCCCTCAGCTGTACCTGCTCGGTTAAAACCAATGCAGCATAAACACAACCCTTGACCTGTCCTTGTATACTGAAGGGGCAGAAACCCCTCCCCTCAACCTCCACGTTCATCCATCACAGCTCTCAAAGGCTGCCACATGCCTCTGCACTTCCCTGGTCAGCTCACTCGCCTCTCTTTGGAGTCCAGAAGGCCATGTTCACACCACCTTCTCTCAGCAGCTCCATTAAGCACTGAGCTTGTTTTGAAGTCATCAATAAGAGTGAAGCCCAGAGAGGATGCTCATATCCTGCCCCCGAATCACCAGCCAAAATGCTTCTTGCCCACATACGTGACTACCACCTGCTCCTCTGTGGCCAACTTCGAACTGTGCCTGAGATACGCCTCACTGACCAGAGGTTGCCTCCCCCATCTCCAAGTCAGTAAGTCTTTCCTTTCTGAGAGATTGGTCCCATTGTGTGCCCCAAGCTTACAGCCCACTTAGCTAAGATCCCAATTCTCTACTTGTTTTCTCAACAATTCCCAGTGTTGTTCATATTCACCGTCTCCACTTCCTTAGCCCCTTCGTGCCTGGAACTCCTTCCATTCGGGCTGTTATTCCCCTTGTCACCCACCATCTTAGTCAAGAATGGCTTCCCACCATGTCTGGTGACCTGCTCTCGTCCTCTTACTCAGCCCTGTGCACCAGCACAACTCCCCTCCCCGGTACTTTGCTTGGTCCTTCAATACCAGCTGCCTCCCTGGCTCCTCCGCAGCTGCCCTTCCTATCTGCCCGCTCAAGCCTCTTCACCTGGCTCAGTCCTTCCATGTGGGGTCATGCCACCCACAGCTCCAAAATCACCCATGTACTCATGACAAATCTACTTTTTTACCCATATCCCCAAACTCCAGATTCACATCTTCTGGGATACCTATTAGTATGCCCAAAATAAAATGTCCCTTTCCTAAAGCAAGTATCTGTTTCTAGTTGCTCAGGTTGGAATCCTTCAAGTCACCTGATTCCTCCCACCCATCCCACCTGTGGCTAATGTGTCCTTCCCATGGCAGCCCTTCTGGATCCACTCTCATCAGCTTCCAGACCATCATCAATGATCCCTGCACACTCCTGCATCCCCTACTCCCCGGGGAAGCCACAGCTCTCTATTTTTTTAATTCCTCACCCAAAGATATTTTTTTTCCATTGATTTTTAGACAGCGTGGAAGGAAAAGGGAGACAGAGAGAAACACCGAGGTGAGAGAGAGACATCGATTGGTTGCCTCCCATATGTTCCCAACCAGAGCCTGGTGCCTGCAACCAAGGTATGTGCCCTTAACTGGAATCAAATCCAGGACCCTTCAGACCGCAGGCTGATGCTCTATCCACTGAGCCAAACTGACTAGGACTACAGCTCTCCTTTTAAACTCAGTTGTGTCTCTTCACTGCTTAAGACCCATCTCATTTGCCCAGGAGCCAAGTCATCCTCATGGTAGTCTTGGGGCCCTCAGCTCCCTTCTGTCTTCTCATTGTTCCATGTACTGCTCCTAGAGATGGACACATCTCCATTTCTCCTTTCACTGAAGTCTTTGCTCAAAGCACCTTCCCTTTCTACTAAAGCAACTCCCCCATGCACCCCTCACTTCCAGGCTTTTACTTCTGCCATGCTCTGTGTCATGGGAGTGGACAGCTTAGGTGAGGACTGCCTGCTTTGCTCACTGAGGCGTCACAGCACCTACAACAGTCTCAAGCAGGTACGTGCTCAACACACAGGTAACTTCTGCATGATGAGTGTGCGAGTGAGTCACCTAGAGAGTGTGACAGGGACTGCAGATAGTTGACAGGCCCCACAGGGGGAGGTGAAGGGACTCACAGGTGGGAAGGTAAAGGAACCTCAAGGGGAGGTGAACAGTCCCACAGGAGGATATGACAAACCCATAGGTGAAGGTAAAGGGATTCACAGGGGATGATGAAGGATTCCCAAGGGTGTTGCTGAAAGGACCCACAGGGGGAAACGAGGAGGCATTCCCCCCACTGACCACTGTGCAGCTTCACATGCTCCTTCAGATGTTTCTTGAAATTGAAGGACTTTCCACAGGCTGGCTCTGGGCAGGAGAAGGACTTCTGGTGGATGTGTTGGTACTTCTTATGGTGCTACAGAAGGAAGGGAATGGGCTCCTCAGAGACCCCCCAGAGCCGACCGACCAGATAGGCTCCTCTGCTGAAAACCTTCAGCACTGGCTCACATCATCTACACATAAGCGTCCCCTCCCATCCCATCCTAATCACAGAATGCTCTCATCTTACTGTCGCCTTGACTTCTATGATCTCACCTCCTTGCCACAACTTCCCCTTGTAATGCCTAGTTCCCCAATTATGACTGTGCTGTCTGCTGGGGATGGGACAGATAGTAGGGGCATGATTGCGCTCTTCACTGTCAATATTCAAGTACAACATCATTCAGATGGCCTACTTTTCAGCAAAAGATCACAACAGATATATGTTATACAATTTTCTCTGACATCTGTTTTGGACACACATACTCTCAACCTGGAACACTCTTAAGGGTAGTATGTTCTTCAACCTTGACTTTCAAGTACTTCTGGAATATATTTATCTTCTTATGTAACCCAAGTTCACACTCCATCTCATTAAATTCCATGGGCTTCCCCCTCTAAGATCCCACATTCTTTCCTTTTTTCTGATTTCATTTTATTTATTTTTTCCATCACTATTTATCACTCCATTCCCTCTTCTACCTCCGCCAACCCTCCTCCGTACTCCCACAGTCACCCCATTGTTGTCCAGTACATGAACTCTCGTTTTATTTTTTTTGTCCACTGTCTGAGTTAAACTGCTGTTGGGGCTGTTTCCGTCTCAACCTTGAACAGGCTCAGTGTATCTGACCAGCCCTGCTGAATGTCCAGAGCCCAGAGCTTCGCTTGCCATTTGGGGACTTTCTCCCTCTACTTGCTTCTGGTACACCCATGCCTCACCAGTCCTGTGTGAGCCCTCCTTGGACCCAGACATGCCCCGAGGGCTCTGGCTGAGTGTAGGGGTGGGCCCTGCCCTTTCTGTGCCTCAAACTTCTCCTGAATATGGGGACAAAACTCAGGGACCCCAGCACTATTACACACTAGCTGAGGAGCCTTGGACAGCGTTTAACCATGTGTACCTTGGCTTCCTGGTTTGCAAAGTGGGAATAGTATCAGCCTCTACTCCCTAAGGACATTTACAAGATCAAAAGGTCAAGTGCTTATAACAGTCACTATCACCCAGAGAACCTGAGGATGCTACCGTCATCTCCTGAGGTCCCTGGAGGCCATGCAACAAGCAGTAATGTGTCCAAGGCTGGGTTTTTTGCCTTCCCTATCAGTCACCTGGTTTAGTGATTATTAACTGCAGGTAAGCTCTGCATGTCCATCCCAACCTTTCTTTTCCTGACTTCCAATCCCCCCACTCTCCAGGTTCCTTTGCCTTAGCTTCTCTTTCAGCCCTTCTCCACGGAGGCCACATAGAACCCAACCTGTGCCCTTCACATTCTCACATTCAGATATTGCCGGTTGGAGAATATCCTTCCGCAACCAGGGTAGTCACAAGGCAGCAGCTCCTTTTTGGCAGCTTTCCTGGGGGAGCAGAATAGGGAGGAGCATGAAAACTCCTGCAGGCTCTCCTCTCAGCCCACTCCCAAAGACCCCTCCCAAAGCCTTACCTAATTCTCTTGGGGCCAATCTGTGCACTGTCCTCATCCCAGGCTACCGCCAGAGCAGACTGGACCTGACTTCCAGGGCTACGAGTAGCAAAGAGGGAGCAGAGGGCCGTGAGGAAGGGCCATGTCCCCAGGATACCCTTGCCCTCTGTCTCAGCCAATAGGTTACCTGGTCAGAGGCTCAGTTTGCTGGGCCACTTGAAGGGTCGGATTGAGCTCCGCTTTCCCCTCATCTTCTACAGACAGAAGAGCTCCAGAACCCAATGAGGATGCTGATGAGGCTGGCACAGCAAGAGAAGTGGGGGCAGCTGCAGAGGCCAGAGGTGTCTCTTCCTCCTTAAGTGCCTGGGTGACAGGGAAAGGGTGTGGTCTGAGGGCATCTGGGTCACAACTGAAAAAATGAAGAGAAGGACTTTAACTCCCTGGGCACTCAGCAAGCCACAGCCCCACCCCAGCCCCTAAATTGAGACGATCCCAAACTCAGAACAACTCCACCCAGGCCTCTACTCATATCTGCATTCAGCTTTCATTCTCCCTTGAAGCCTAACTTAACCCCTTTCCACCCAATTCCAAGCCTCCAGTTCTTTCTGCCTTTCCCACCAAGTCTGCAAAGCTCTTCATCCCTGGTCTGCTATCCTCTCCCTCCTGCTCTGCTCAGTGTCCCCCCTCAACTCCAACTTGCTTGTCTGAGGAGGAGCTGTAGGTCCATGGGCTGGTATCACTGAGCATCTCCTCTTCACTCTCATCTTCATCCTCTTCCTCGTCTTCTCCTGGAGGCAGGAAGGACTCTGGTGGGGGTCCCATTCCACTGCAGGGGCAAAGAAGGCAAGCCTGAGGTTCTGATCCCTCACCCCTAGCCTGAGGTTCTGATACCTCATCCATCTAGCTTATCCCTCCTTCACCCAACCTCACCTGGGCAGCCTCGTCTCCTGAGTCCGCTCCTCATGTTCAGATTCCAAACCTGTTGGCACAGGTGGGGTAAGGAGGAAGAAACTCTGGCTGGAAGAATGAGGGCAGATGGACTCTAAGGTCTGAATTCACGGGAGGACTCTTAGGAAGGGGCAGAGGCTACTACAGTGGGAAAGGGTATTTTACTTTAAAGATGACTCATTCACATGGTTAAAAAAAGCACACACAAGTATAAAAAGGTACACTGTGAAATCTCCTTTCCAATACTGCCCCCTAGTGGCCTAACTCTCCCCACAGGCAATCTGGTTTCCACTTGCCTTCCCAGAGAGATCTCATTCTTTCAAAAGTGCTTTCTCCCCTTATTTTCCCACCAAAACACATGCCATATATCCTATTATATACTTTCCTTTTTACACCTAAAATATATTAAGGATATAATTCCCAGACAGTATAGTTTTTCCATTGAGAAAAGATCATTTTTAGAGCCAAAGGTTCTGAGCTCCAGAGATGGAAACCCTTTTCCCTTCCTATTCTCCACAACTCTTCTTTCCCCCGCCTACCTGCAGGCTCCTGCCCACCCCTGGCCTCTGGGCACCAGCTTCTCTGGGAAGTACTTGGAAGGAGGGCTGGCTTGGGCTCCGCTGGAGGTGTGGGGCCTGAAGAGGGGCCCCAGGAGAAGGTGTGGCCCGCTGAGCACTCCCACACAAGCCCACCATCTCGGCCCCTGGGCCCCCGCAGCCCGGGCACCAGGCTGCACTCTTGGCTGTGGACATGAGATAGGAGCACCAGATACTGCAGACCCTTGGGGGGCAAAGGCTTAGGACCTAAAGGGGTGAAGGTGACAGTCAGAGCAAGCTGGGTTGCCTCCTATTCTCACCCTTGAGAGCCATACCCAGAGAGCCTTGCCTGGTAACACCCTTGAGCAACCCTGTCCCTAGTCCAGTTCACCATTCTTCAAAGCCCAGACGGCAAGATCCTGAGAAACGGCTCCCTTCCCGGCAGTCTGCTCTCATTTAACTGCCCTGGGCTCCCCAACGCCTTACCTCTTCCCAAACTCCCACAAGGCTCCCTCTGATCCAGTCCCCTTAGGGAGAGTATTCCTGGGTCCCTCTATGGCACCTGAACCCCTTCACCCACCTGCACAGAGCACACAGCCCGAAGAAGTGTACCTGCCAGAGGGACAAGAGGCAGGTCAGGCCGGGCCCCAGTCGGACAAGTGTCCTCAACTAAGGGCACTCACACACTTAGGGGGGCAAGCTTTAAGGGCCCCTATGCGATGGGGGCAAAGAGGGTGGGCAAGGCCCTGGGAGGCCACAAATCCCCCAGTCCATACCATACCGCCGAAGTGAACAATGGGCCAGCATTTGGGGTGAGGATGGGGGACTATGGATGCCCCGCCCTCACCCCAAATCCCCGTCCAGCCCTAACCGGTCCAGCAGGAACTTGGCGAGCTGCGAGTGCAGGGAGAAGCCCAGCTGCTCCTTGAGGAGGCACCACTGCTCCATGTGGCCGCCCAGGCGGATGCGACACTTGCTGCGGCGCGCATCCAGCTGCCGCCGCTTCTCCCGCCGCCTGTGGGATGCGTCTGTCTCTGCCGGGGAGGCAGCCATGGGCCCGAGCCCTGCAAGGCAGAGAACGCGCGTGGGCCGGCCGGACCCGCCACTCGCCGGCCGGCAGTCTCTTCGGGGGATGGGCAGGACCAAACCGTTGCCATAGCACTCGCTGCAGTCGGCGTGAGATAGGGGACCCGACCACTGAGGGGCAGGAACGGCGGGCGGGGGCGTGATTCTTCCACGGGGAGCTCCTCCCGGAAGGGGACCCGGGTGGGAAACAGCTTCAACTGCAAGGACGCGTCCTGGGGGCTGGGGGCTGGGGGCTGGGGGCTGGGGCCGGGGCCCGCCCCACGCGGTCTCGGGTCGCAGCACTTAACACGTACAGGGAGCGGACCAGGCACTGCACAGGCCATCCCGGGGCCGCCTCGAGCGCCCGCCCGGCCTGGCCTTACCAGCTTCCCACGGCGCCTGCGCCGCCGCCCAGTGCGGGCGGGACAGCGATGGGAGGACGGGGCCCACCTTCCGTGCCCCCCGCCGTTTCTCCTTTAAGAGCAACCCGTCTCCTGGCTCCTGAGTGGTCCCCGCGGAACTGGGCCGGCCGCGGAGGAAGAGGCGGGCATGACGCGGCTTGCGCACTGCCGCCCGCTAGCCGTCTGCGCCCAGTCGCGCACGCGCGTAGTGCGGGGCGGGGCGGGGCGGGGCGGGGCGGGGCCGCGGAGGTTGTGGTCTGTCTCTTCCGTGGCACGCACCTGCCGTGGGTTTCCAAAGGCTTGGGGAAATGTGCTCGGACCCAGCCCTCCAGCCTCCCAGTTGTTCACAAACTAGTACTTCTGCTTCAGTTCCGCCTCCCCTATTGCCACCAACAAACGCGAGCTGCAGAATCAGCTGCCATTCTTTCTACAATAGACCAACGGAAATTTTCTTGCCACCAAGCCCCTGGAACGTGCTTCTCAAGGCCACTGGCGGTGGCTACGTGAGCAAATGCAGTGGTCAATTCTCTGACACTCCACCCTTGGAGCAACATCTGACGATGTAGATCTTACTTGCCTCAACACCACCCCCCCTTGGCTGCTGTGCCTGCGCACGCTCCTGCGGTTCCTCTGCTTTGGCGCCTTTCCTTCCTTGGACCCTCTGCTGTCCCACTGAAACACAGATTGTGTGTACCCTGACTCAGGCCCTAGACCAAATCTTCTCTCTTCTTGGGCTATCATATTGGTCCCATGGCTTTAAATAAATACAATGGATGACTCCCAGATTTATATTTCCAACCTAGCCTTCTTTTGGCTTCATACTCATAGCTAATTGCTCACTTGACTCTCCATGGATAACTGAATTATGAACTTAGCATGATACATATTCTTTAATATTTCCTCACAGATGACTCTGGCCAACACATAACATTTAATCTTTCTTATCCCCCACCCGCAACGCCCTTTCCTATCTCAGACACCCACTTGCAGAGAACAAAAACCTAGAGTATGGGCCTGAACTGGGCCACCTCACACACGATCTGGTCCAAAAGGTCTCTATTTGCCACGTGAGCACCTAAAACACAAGGCTATCTCACGATCAGGTCTCAGGCAGCACCCTTGCTGTCAGATTTCTGAGGGCGAATCTGACTCCTGCCTCCCTTCTAGTCATTCTTGCCCCCTCCCCAAAGCTGTGCTTTCTGCCCAGGTGTCCCTGGGCATAGGCGTACATAGGAATATCTGCTTGTGGATTATTGTGGACTTAACTGAGGCAGGATAATAAGAAGCTAGGAAAATTCCTGGGCATATAAGATGGGGAAACTGTGACAAGATAATTAAATAAGACCTAACAATTTGTCCAACTTACAGCCAGCCAGTGAATCATAAGAAATTATCTTAATACCTCTCCTTCCTGCTCAGAGAATAAATAGCTTAAATCACCTTGGTAAGAGAGATAGAGGAGAGATTCAAATAATGCCATTTGTGTCAGCCAAACCCACGGACAGATGAAGTCAAGGGAACAAATAACAAAAACCTGGTAAGAGCCAGACAGACCCATTATAAAAGTAGAACAGTAAACCCGACCAAAGAATAATTCCAAACTCCCCTATATACTCATTCAGATGCAGCAGCAGCAGCATTAAACATGCACTTGAAAAGCTGCTGAATGTTCTGCTGAGGACCCTCCAACTAAGAGAGAAAACCCTCAAGACAAAGCATACCAGCATAGGCTTTCTCGAGAGCACGCCAATCCCTGCTCAGGCATGAATTTTTTACTTCCTTTCTCCTGAACTCTAGGGTCCCCAAGGGACTTGCAATCAGGGTAGCAAAGGGCAGCGACATGACATCCTAGGCTCACCCCATGAAGCTGTCTCCAGGGTCCTCTTTTCTCTGACTTCCCAGTGAGCTAAAGCAGCTCCACCCAGGCTCACTTCTGTCACTGTGACCTTCTTTCCCAGTGAGCTCACAGCAGCCCTGCCCAGGCTCACTTCTTTCCTATAACATTCCTAGGGAGCCAAGCAGAGCCCCACCTACGCTTTCTCCTGCTGCTGTGTCTACCCTAAGTACTTCCTTTGTCTTACTGTCCCCAGTACATTTAATAAATGTACTCTCAAAATCACCTGGACTCCTGTTGTGAAATCTTTCCTGCACTAAGTCAAGAACCACATACTACCGGCCATCTTGAGGCAGACTTGCTCCAGACCTGATCACCAAGGCTGTGGCAGAGATCCATGCACTGGCCTTGGGTGTGTTGCAGAAGAAGTAAAGATATTTCCAGAATAAATATCCAGGAAAGGAACAACAAAAACAAAAACACTGGGACTCAGGCAGGGCCATCTCGGGCACCTAGAATCCAAGTTCCTGGACTACTCCTTATGCCTCCACCTCTGGTGAAGATGAAAATAAAGATAAACCTGATTTGGTCTCAGTAAAACCTGGCTTTTTGTGGGTGGATGGGTGAGGAGAGCTCAAAGATGGGATTTCTAAAGGAAAGGGAGTGCCTCCTTTCCTTTAATTCCCCCACCCAACCCTTTCCCCAATTCAGTATTTCTCCTCATAGTCATTTCACCCCCTGTGCCTGGCCTATGTACTGTGGCACCTCTGTGCATTCACAGGAAGAGATGAAAGACAAAGAAGCCGGACTGGCAAGGATGGGGTCTTGACAAAATACTAGTCCCCTAAGTCAGGCCTACTGCACCCTCTACCTTTTCTTCTGCTACATACTGGCAGGCTAGGGACTCCAACTGGAATTCCCTAAGCTTTGTTCTCTTTCTGCTCCACTCCCTGTGTTCATTCTTTCCCTCTCATTTCTATTCTCGAATTCCTGTTCTCTCCATTTACTGTCATTTCACATCTAACTGTACCCATTTCCTTCCTTTCTGGCCCTCATTGCACATTCTTGGCTCCTTTTTCTTTCCTTAATTGGGTCTTTCCTTTTCCTAACCTCATTCTTTCAGCTTTCTTCCTCTGTACCTAGAAAGTTTTACATTTCAGCCCAAAAAGGATCCAACCTATCTTCCGCCATCTTTCAGCATCGGGCTTTTAATACAGAATTTGTGAGACACCAACATTCTAAGTTCTCCCTCCTAATTATGTTCTTGTTGCATTCCTCTCCTGGTTCACTCAGTCAGTCCATTCAGCAGATCGTATTTGGGTGGTTCCCCAAATGACCATCTTTCCTTGCTTGCACCTCCCAGGGCCTGGTGAATCTTAGCCTCCCCAGACTGCAATTCAGCTGGTGAGAAATGAACTCGACCAGTGAGTTCTGGGAAACATGCTGTAACTTTCTGGTTGGCACTCTTCAGTTTGCTCTTTCTAGGAGCACCTACACCAGCTTGTAGCTAAACTTCCTGTTTGGATCCCTGAGCAGAGATTGCGGTCTGCTGGATCAAAGTGGTGGGCTTCATTAGCCTTGATACCCTTTAGGCTTTCTCCTAAACTCACACAGGCTAACCACCCCATCCCTTTGCTTCTAGATCAAAATTCTAATGAAAGATGCTCCATTGGATAGATCCCAATGGAATGGACTTGATCTCATACCATCTCTAAGAGTCCCAAAAGCTTGCCATAGTTGTTTGTAAAAATAGTCCCATCAGTGTCCCTCCCATAGCCCTACTTGAAATGCCTGGGAAAGGACATAATATGTTAACAGCCCCAACAGTAAAATAAAGTGAGAAAAGTGTTTAGTGAGGATATGATTGGGAAGAACTTTTGTTGTAAGTCCCACTCCTGATTATTCCATCTCTCTCTCTCAGCTTATTTATTTATTTAATTATTTTTATTTTTAATTATATCTTTTTTAAAAAATATATTTTTATTGATTTTTTACAGAGAGGAAGGGAGAGGGATAGAGAGTTAGAAACATCGATGAGAGAGAGACATCGATCAGCCGCCCCCTGCACGCCCCCTACTGGAGACGTGCCCGAAACCAGGATACATGCGCTTGACCAGAATCAAACCCGGGACCCTCCAGTCTGCAGGCAGATGCTCTATCCACTGGGCCAAACAGGTTTTGGCATTTCAATTAAATCTTTATTATTCAGATTATTACATTTGTTTCTCTTTTTTCCCCCTCCATAACTCCCCTCCACCAGGTTCCCACCCTTCTCTCTACCCTTCCCTCCCTCCCATTGACCTCATCCATAGGTGTAGATTTTTGTCCAGTCTCTCCCTGTACACCCCTCACCTCTTTCCCCCTGAGAATTATCAGTCCACTACCTTTCTGTGCTCCTGATTCTATTATATTCACCAGTTTATTCTGTTGATCAAATTTTTAATTCACTTAATTTTTAGATCCACTTGTTGGTAGATATGTATTTGTTGTTCATAATTTTTTGGCTTTTACCTTTTTCTTCTTCCTCTTCTAAAAGAGTACCTTTCAGCATTTCATATAATACTGGTTTGGAGTTGATGAACTCCTTTAGCTTTTTCTTCTCTGTGAAGCTCTTTATCTGCCCTTCAATTCTGAATGTTAGCTTTGCTGGATAGATTATTCTTGGTTGTAGGTTCTTGCTATTCATCACGTTGAATATTTCTTGCCACCCCCGTCTGGCCTGCATCATTTCTGTTGAGAAATCAGCTGACAGTCATATGGGTGCTCCCTTGTAGTCAATGAACTGTTTTTCTCTTACTGCTTTTAATATTCTCTCTTTATCTTTGCTCTTGGTGTTTTAATTATGATGTGTCTCGGTGTAGTCCTCTTTGGATTCCTTTTATATGGGATTCTGTGTGGGAAGTTTTCAGTCATTATTTCTTTAAATAGATTTTTAGTATCTTGCTCTCTCTCTTCTTCTGGCACCCCCACAATTCTGATGTTGGTACCCTTGAAGCTGTCCCAGAGGCTCCTTACATTATCTTCACATTTTGGGATTCTTTTCTCTTCTTGCTTTTCCAGTTGAGTGTTTTCTGATTTTTTTATATTTCAAATTTTTGACTTGATTCTTGCCTTTCTCTAGTCTGCTGTTAGGACTCTGTATAATATTTTTTATTTCAGTCAGTGTATGTTTAATTTCTAGTTGGTCCTTTTCCATCTCTAGTTGGATCTTTTCCATCTCTAGTTGGTTCTTTTTCATCTCCTCTTGGGTCTCGCTAACTTTATCCAACTTTTCTAGGATATTCTTGAAAAATCTTATAAGCATGGTTTTGAACTCTATATCCAGTCATTTGTTTTCCTCCATTTCTTTTGTTTGTGATCCTTTCCCTTGTCTCGGCATTTTCACTATGTTGGAAGAACTTCTGTGTTGGATTCAGCCTTATGATATAAGAGTTGCAAAACTGCAAAAGCCTCTCTGTTGAGCCTGGGATGGGTGGAGTCTCAGGGCTTAAGGGACCACCTTGCCTTCCAGCCGGCCCCGCCCTCCACGGCCCCTGAGTCTCACCTGACTGCGTAATCGCTGGAGCGGTCCCTGTGCACGCACACTTGCTTTCTCTCGCAGTACCTCTAGACTGCTGCCCCTCTAGCTCCCCTGTGCTCCGGGACCATATGAGTCTAGGTCCCCAGGGTTTCCCCTGAAACTGGGGTTTAGTGGAGTTAGAAGTGGCACAGTTGGGAGGGTCTGTCTCCCGCCTTCTCGTGAAAGCCAGTGGTACAATCAGCAGTCGGTCCTCTGTGCAGTGCTGTGTGAGCCACCAGACTTCTGATCTTTTCGACTCCCCTAAATTTTCATGCACTTCTCCCTTTTCACAATCCAAACTCCCCCCGTATGAGTTTCGGCTGGATCTGGGTTTAGTATAGTAGGATAAGGGGTTCAATGCCGTTGAGAGTCTCCGTCTCCCTCCTGCCAGAGAAAGCCAGCCAGGTACTCTGGCACTGGCTCTCTCCATATGCGCGTCTCCGTACCTCAGCTTTTTGCAGCTCCTCTGGGTCTCTGTGAGCCCCTCTCTTTGCTTCTAGTTGTAGAATTTCCACTCAGCCAGCTTTCCTGTGGTTCTGGATGATGTCCATTCTGTCTTTTAGTTGTAGTTTTGAAACTGTTGTGCGAGGCAGCAATGTAGGTGTTTACCTATGCCGCCATCTTGGATTCTCCTCTCTCTCAGCTTTGAAGACACCCAGCATGATGCCCAAAGACAAATGCCTGCCCCTCTGCCCTCTCCACCAGGATAATCCAAGTCTGGCCACTGCATGTATTGAGGTGACTACACTTTCAAGTTTATTAATAGAAGTCTTAATATTCTGAAGGCAATAATTTTTGACTAGAGCAGAACTGAGATTTGGATGAACACTGGGAGTAGGTAGGATCTGAAAGTTGTGTGGTGGCAAGAAGTGTTATTAAAGTGAAGTGGTTCCTATTTCCACTGAGACTTAAAAATAAGACTGTATTTCCCTGGAGAGCTTCACTAGAATGAACAATGATATGGGAGTGGTCATGGGGAATGAAAGCCTCTTTCCCGCTGCATGCACTAGTGAAATCCACTATGGAGAGAGGAGGGTGAATGGCAAAGCCATATGGGAGACATTTTAGGAGCCATTATAAGACCTTCATTTTGTAATCTGAGCATTTAAATTTCTTAAGTCTCCCACTACCCTAGTAATGACATATATTGAGGCCTAGGAGATGGCAGATGTGATGTTGTGTGAGTATGTCCAAGGCCACAACTAGATGAGGTTCTGGGCTTTGCTGACCTATCAAAGTTCAGTTTATCTTGGGGTGTTACAGAAAACCAGAGAAGAACCAAGCAGTACTTAGAGAGATAGAGTTACATTTATTACGCATGGGTCCAGAGGAAAATGTCTCTCAAATTCTGGGCACCAACATGGAGGAATTTTCCCTATTTATATGTTTTTACCTTCTTTGTCTTCCAAATATGGAGTATTTCCAGCCCCTTTTGCAAGTTATTAAAGAGCCCCTATGTGCTGGGGCTTTGAGACTGCAACCAAAGGCCTGGCCTGGTGCCACACTGATAATTTTGTCTGGGGAAGGTTTAATGGCCTCTCTGAAGTGAGAGTAGTCTCATTTTCCTTATTATTTAAGCATGCAAGCATTTACAGAAGCCAAATAACAGGGTTAAAATTTCAAACAGCAGTTTTTATATAAGATGGATGCTTCAGGGGGATTTTTGTCTTGGGGGAGGGCAGAACCAGTAGAGGGAAGGTCAAAGAAGAGCAGAGAAACAACTAAGATACTTGAGAGAAGGACTATGAGTCACTAAGGCAGTGGTTCTCAACCTTCCTAATGCTGGACCCTTTAATACAGTTCCTTATGTTGTGATGACCCCCAATCATAAAGTTATTTTCGTTGCTACTTCATAACTGTAATTTTGCTACTGTTAATGAATCATAATGTAAATATCTGTGTTTTCTGATGGTCTTAGGCTCTACAGACCTGTGGGAAGGTTGAGAACCACTGCACTAAGGAGACATGGGGCAAAAGGTTTGAGAGCAGGAAGAAAGGATCACTTCTAAGTCCAAATCAGATGGCTCAGTTCAAACTCTTCCTCTTTACTATCATTTCACCCTCCATCCCTGCCTGCACCACCTCTTCAGGCACCCCTATTTTTTGCCCTGCCCATCCTCTCTCCTCAACCCACTCCCTACAAGGTAAAAAACCCCTTGATATAAATCCATGGGCATCGTTTTCTCATACAGGTGCAACTACTCCCAGGAAGTGAAACTGCAAGAAAGCAGCCCAGCAGACTAGAACCAGAGCCAGGGCCAGAGCCTGGAAAGAATCTAAATCTATCCTACCTAATAAAAGAGTAATATGCAAATTAGCATATTACTAATCTATCCTACCTAATAAATCTATCCTACCTAATAAATCTATCCTACCTAATAAAAGAGTAGTATGCAAATTAGCCCAGTCAAGATGGCTATGGCCACAGAGAGAGCAGAAGGCTTGGCTCTGCTTTAGGCTACAAAGTTTCAATTGTAGAAGATAAATAAATCCCAGTTACCAGGGCCTCTGCTTGGATTGCTGGGGGGCGTGGCTAGCCTGCAAACCACCACAGAACCCTCACCCAGGCTGCACCATGCCCCAAGGGAACACCCACCCTGATCCAGGACACCTTTCAGGGCAAACTAGCTGGCTCCCACCCATGCATCAGCTTCTATCCTATCTAATAAAAGAGTAATATGCAGATTGACCATCACTCCAAAACACAAGATGACTGTCCCCATATGGTCAAAAGATCCTGCCCCCATGTGGACACAAGATGGCCAGCAGGGGAGGGCAGTTGGCAGGAACCAGGCCTGCAAGGGAGGGCAGTTGGGGGTGATCAAGCCTGCAGGGGGGAGCAGTTAGGGGTGACCAGGCCAGCAGAGAAGGGAAGTTGGGAGTGATTGGGCTTGTAGGGAAGGGCAGTTGAGGGGGACCCAGGCCTGCAGGGGAGGCAGATAGGAGTGACCAGGCCTTCAGGGGAGGGCAGTTAGGGGTGACCAGGCCTGCAGGGGCAGCAGTTAGGGGTGACCAGGCCCACAGGGGAGGGCAGTTATGGGCAAACAGGCTGGCAGGGGAGCAGTTAGGCATCAATCAGCCTGGCAGGGGAGTTGTTAGGGGGTGATCAAGTTGGCAGGCAGAAGCAGTTAGGGGCAATCAGGAAAGCAGGCAGGTGAGTAGTTTGGAGCCAGCAGTCCTGGATTGTGAGAGGGATGTCAGACCTCCTGGGCCTAAACGGGCAGTCAGACATCCCTCAAGGGGTCCCAGATTGGAGAGGGAGCAGGCTGGGCTGAAGGACACCCTCCCACCCTCCACCCCCCATGCACAAATTTTGTGCACCGGGCCTCTAGTATATACATAAAAGGCTAAGCTATCATTAGACTGTTCCACTGGTAGCTGTGATGCACACTGACCACCAGGGGGGCAGATGCTCTGGTATGTTAGCTTGCTGCTGGGGTCCTGTGATGGGGACTAGGCAAGATGGACACGCCCTGGGGCCCTTCAGCGGTACCTCCCTGGCTAACCAACCTCATGTGTCCCTCCTGGGCGCCAATCGTGTACCAGTGGGGTCTGTTGGCCTGGCCTACGCCCTCTCACAATTAGGACCCCTCAAGAGATGTCCACAGGCCTGGCCTCTAGTATAAAAATAAAACCAAACACCACTGGCCAGTTTGATACCTGGGCATTGTCCCAGGTATCAAACCAAAAGGTTGTTCATTTGATTCCTGGTCAGGGTACATACCCAGGTTGTGGGTTTGATTCCTGGTTGGGATGCATACAGGAGGCAACCCATCTCTCTCTCACCCTCTCCTTTTCTTTCTCTCAAGTCAATAAAAACATATTAAAAATAAATAAAACTGAACAATTCATTGTGTGTTTTATTACCACAAGTCCCTGTCAATCGTAAACAATGTCCATGTTAAAACACTTCTCCCAAGTAAAACCATCCAGTGGTCTAAGTTCTAAACAATTGTAGAATAATGGTTTAGGTTTCTATCTCAAGATCCTTATACTTCAATGAGCACATTATCATTATTCTTTAATAAGCATATTCTAATGGAAGTTTATTTAGAGAATTCCATTATTGAATCAGCTCTGGACACAGGCCCCACTCAGCTATACATGTTCACTTCCAAAGCAAGTTTCTAAGAGTTTGCTTTGGAACCACTTGAGCTTATTTTGGCACAAACTGAAGATACCATGTACACCTGAGTGGATTTGAAAGAAACCACAGCACATGCTGAGAAGACAGAAAATCAGCTTGGGTTAATCAATGCTATCATTCTTTTTTAAAAATATATATTTTATTGATTTTTTTACAGAGGAAGGGAGAGGGATAGAGAGTCAGAAACATCAATCAGCTGCCTCCTGCACACTCCCCATTGGGTATGTGCCCACAACCAAGGTACATGCCCTTGACTGGAACTGAACCCGGGACCCTTGAGTCTGCAGGCCGATGCTCTACCCACTGAGCCAAACCATTTAGGGCAATACTGTCATTCTTCATAGCTACTTGCTAGGAAGTCAAACTGAAACAAAGTGTAAACTGCGAAGTGCAACATATTTGTGAGTAGAAATTTTAGTTTTTGCATGAAATGTTTTATTGAATTTGAATATTTTTAACACTGAAAAATCCAGAGTTAATGAATCTAGGAAATAAAGCATTTCATCAGTATATAATTTTGTCCAATGTCATCTTTTAAAGCTTTTCCCAGTCCTGCTGAGGCAGTCCTAAAAGCTGTGTCTTCTTGCTACCTGACAACATTTGAAAAGTATCCTGCTCTCTAATATCACCTATCTTTCTAGTACTCTCCTTCTGGTCCGCTCTTGACCCCCTGACACTCCACGTCTGTCCTCCCTTCCCAACTTGCCCTTCCAGTCCAGGTTCTACCACAGCAGCCACTCCCCTGGTACACACCTTTATCTCCTCTTCCTGCATCTTATTCACTTGGCAGGAAGCCTTTGCTACTGTCTCCCCAGGCCATGTGCATCTTTTCTATCACCAATTTTCTCTTGACCTCAGGGGTTTTAGCCTGGAATTCTAGGGAGAACTCAGGGTCCCATGAATTTGGATGGAAACAATTTACGTCTTTATCTTCACTAACCTCTAGCTGAGTATCTCCTTCCATTAACATTGGAGATAGCAAACCACAGTAGTATTACACATTATAACTGTAAACATTTCAGAATGTCATTTATACTTATCACTATTTCAAATGATACTATAGCTTATTTAATGTATTATAAGTATACATAATACAATATCACAGATTAATTTTAATTCTTTGGTAACAGAATTTCAACATACTAGGTAATTAGTTTCCTCTGTAATCCTATATGTTTTATCTTAAGCACTTAAAAATATTGAGAAAATATGAAGGGCATGTATGAAAAATACAGAGCTAAGATCAGAATCAATGGGGAAAGACTTCAAACTTTCCCTGGAGGATCAGAAACAAATCAAAGATGTCCACTTTCACCAATGTTATTCAATATTGCACTAAGAAGTTCTAGCCAAAGAAATTAGGCAAGAAAAATAAATAGAAGTTATCCAAATTGGAAAGAAAGAAATAAGACTTTCTCTAGTCGCAGATGACAAGATCATCCTGTATATAAAAGTCCCAAAGAATCCATACAAAAAAAAATAGCTATCAGAGATAATACCCAAGTTTAGCAAAGTAGCAGGTCATGAGATCAAACAAACAAAAAAAAATCAATACAGTTTCTATACGCCAGTAATTCCATTTACAATAGAAAACAATTCAATTTACAATAGTCCCCAAAATAATAAACTACCTGTCCAAAAATTTAACCTAGAAGGTGAAAGAAACACTTGTATGTTGAAAACTATAAAACATTGTTGAAATAAAGGAAAGACCTAAATAAATGGAAAGATAACCTCTGTTCATGGACTGGAACACAATATTGTTAAGAGCCAATACTACCCAAAGTGATGGACAGACTCAATGCAATCTTTACAAAATCCCAGGGAACTCTTTTTTTCAGATGTGGAAGGGTTAATTCTCAAATGCATCTGGAATTGCAAGGGCCCTCAAATAACCAAAACATTCTTGAAGGGAAAAGAAGTTGGAGAATCCACACTACTTGATTTCAGAACTTACCACAAAGCTACAACAAAAGTAATTAAAACGGTGTGGTTCTGGCACAATGATGGACACATAGCCCACTAGGATAGAACTGAGAGCCCAGAAATAAGTCCATGTATCTATGGTCAATTGATTTTGAACATTGGAGGAAAATAGTTTCACAAATGGTGTTGGCACAACTGGAAAAGAATGCAAAGAACGAAACTGTACTAACTCATATACAAAAATTAACTCAGAATGGACAGGTGACCTAAACATGAGAGCTAAAATGATGCAACTATTAGGAAAAAAAGTAAGGGTAAGTCTTCATGACCTTGAATTTGGCCATGGATTCTTAGATATACCAAAAGTCTGAGCAGCATAAAGGAAAGTAGATAATTTGTACTTAATCAAAATTAAAAACTTTTGACCATCAAGGACATTATAAAGAACGCGAAAAGGCAACCTACAGAATGGAAAAAAATATTTGCAAGTCATATAACTAATACAGATCTAGTATCCAGAATACGTAAAGAACAAAAAGACAAACAACTCAATTTGAAAAATGGACAGACAAGTAGACGAAATAAAAGGCATCTACATTGAAAAGGAAGAAGTATGAGTTTTGTTTTTTGCGGGCTAAAATCCTCGAGTTATGGAGCCAAAATCCTGTTGGCTCCACCTTCAAAATTTACTGTCACCACTAGGTCCACTGCCCTCCGGCCTAGCTAGGGGCTGCAGCGGCCTCAGCTGCGGTCCCGCTTCAGCCCCGCACTCCGCGGCCGGCTCCACACAGTGGGTCTCTGCCTCTGGGATTCTCTCCCACGGCTCTCGGACTCCGTTCACCGCTGCGCTGCAAAGGCGCATGGAGAGGGGTTCGGGGCGCCTGCCCTCCGTCCCCTCCTTCCCTGCGTTATCGCTACTCTCATTGCTGCCTGGACAAAACTGCTTGCTCCAGCCTGCTCTGCTGGACCTCCGGCTCCTGTGGCCGATTTCGTCTCCCATCTCTCCCAGGGGTGGGCGCGGGGGCCGGGGCGCCGGCGAAGTCCTGGGGCCAGAGACCCGAGCCGTCGGGACCGCCTGAAAAGTTGCGTCCCTTCTGCTCTCCAGTGCCCGCTACCTCCCTGCAGCCAAGGGGTCCCAGCCGATGAGACACGGAGGGATCAGCACTGGGTTGTCGCCTGGCGCCCAGTCGGCCTCGGCTGCTGGATAATGCCGGGCTGGGTTGGGCTTCTGCGAGCTGACCCGGCCCTCGGGTTTTCCTTACAGTCTGGATAAGACACCTTCACCTCTTCTGTTCCCCACGGTCCCCGTCCCTATGCCCACAGTAATAGGCTACATGGAGAGGAAGTGGTACAAGTGTCAGGATGGCCGAGTGGTCTAAGGCGCCAGACTCAAGGGAGTCCCTTACCTACGGGTGTTCTGGTCTCCGCATGGAGGCGTGGGTTCGAATCCCACTTCTGACACATAGCTTTTTTTTTTGCCCCCTCATTTCCAGTGCTTTCCCTTCAGTGACCAGATTTTTCTATTGTTCACTGCTTGTTTCTCCGGGTCTGCGGTGGTTGGGAGACGGCCAGGGAAAGAAAAGGAGGCGGTCTGAAATCCATCCAATCATAATCGCACCTACAATTTGCGTCACATACAAGGAACTTAAGTTTTTAGAGAGACCTTTGTTGCTGTATCCCTGGTGGTCTAGTGGTTAGGATTCGGCGCTCTCACCGCCGCGGCCCGGGTTCGATTCCCGGTCAGGGAACGGCTTTTTTCCGAGCCATTTCTTTTTGGGAAGAAAGTTATTATCAGAGGTTAGCATTACTGTGGTTAATGAGCTTCCGCTACGCGTTAGGCGTTGTTCTATTTCTACGATGTCTTAACTAGGATGAGTTTCACAGCATTTCCTGCTCTGATTTTTTCCCAAAAAGTTTGACATGGGTTGGCATTACTTCTTTAAATGTTTGCTAAAATTTTCTAGTGACTCTATATGATCCTGTGCTTCCCCCACCATTAGGAGATTTTTGATTAGTGATTGAATCTCTGTACCAGTAATTGGACTGCTCAAATTTTCATTTCTTTTGATTCAGTCTTGGCAGGTTGTATGCCTCTAAGAATTTACCCATTTCTTCTAGTTTTTCCAGTTTGTTGGCATATTGTTCATAGTAGCTTCTATGATTCTTTGTGTTTCTGTGGTATCATTTATAATGTATGTTCTTTCCTTTGTCATTTTGTTGATTTGGCTCTTCTCCCTTTTTCTCTTGAATAGTCTAGCTAGAGGTTGGGCAGTTTTCATCTTTACAAAGAACCAATTCTTAGTGTTTTAAGTCTTTTCTATTGCTTTTCTGTTTTCAATTTCATTTATTTTTGCTGTAATCTTTTAGTTCTGTCCTTTTGCTGACTTTGGGCTTTTGCTCCCCCTTCCACTCCCCCAGTTCTTTGATATATGAAGTTGGGATTTTTGTTTGAATTTTTAATTGGTTTTGTATTTTCTTTTAACATATTCTTATTGATTTGAGAGAGAGGGTGAGGGATAGAAACATCGATGAGAGAGACATGGATAGAGCTCCAACCAGGGCATATGCCCTGAAGGGGAATTGAATCAGAACCTCTTGGTTCATGGGTCCACGTTCAACCACTGAGCCACACCAGCCAGGCTGTTTCGTATTTTTTATTTCTATGCTGTTCTTTTAAATTTTATTTGGCCATTTTTTTTGCTTATTTTTCTCTTAATAGTTTGGTGTTATTTATTAAGTATTTAGGTAATTTGTAATTTTTTTTTGCTTTCTTATTAGGTCTCTATTTTTCTTAGTGTTTTTTAAAATGTTATTTTTCAATTATGGTTAATATTCAATATTATTTTGTATCAGTTTCAGGTGTGCAGTAACTGTTTTATAAAGTGTTCCCACTAATATTTTCAGTACCTGACTATATATAGTTATTATATAATATTATTTAATACATTCCCTATGCTGTTTTTATTTATTTTTATTATTTTTTACATATGTCCCTTTTTTTCCCCATTGACCCTCTCCAGCCCATCCTACTCCCTTCTCCCCTTTCTTCCCCCTCCTCCCCTCTTCCCCCTTCCCCAGGCCATCAGCCCCCTATTGTCTGTGTCCATGAGTTATGCATATATGCATAGAAGGTTTTTGATTGATTATCTCCCACCCACCCTTTCCTCTGAGATTCCACACTCTGTTCCATGTTTCCACGTCTCTGGATCCACTCCATTCATCAGGTTATTTTGTTAATTAGATTCCACATCTGAGTGTGATCATGTGATGCTTGTCTATCTTTGTTTTTTAAAAAATAGATTATTGATTTTTTACAGAAAGGAAGGGAGAGTTAGAAACAACAATGAGAGAGAAACATTGATCAGTCACCTCCTGCATACCCCCCACTGGGGGGACACCTGCAACCAAGATACATGCCCTTGATTGGAATTGGACCTGGGACCCTTCAATCCACAGGCCAATGCTCTATTCACAGAGCCAAACCAGTTTTGGTGATACTTGTCTGTCTTTGATTAATTTATTTCACTTAGCATGATGTTCTCCAGGTCCATCTATGCTGTCCCCAGGATAAGAGATCCTTCTTTTTTTATTGCTGCATAGTATTCTACGGTATAAATGTATCACAGCTTTTTTATCCATTCACTTACAAATGGGCACTTAGGCTGTTTCCAGATCTTAGCTATTGTAAATCGTGCGATGAACATAGAGGTGCGTGCATTCTTTCTGATTGGTGTTTCGGGTTTCTTAGAATATGTTCCTAGAAGTGGGATCACTGGGTCAAATGGCAGTTCCATATTTAATTTTTTGAGGAAACTCCATACTATTTTCCATGATTAACTGCCAACATCCTCCCTCCCATCTTTTCTGCATTAAACATTTACTCTGACCTGAATCAAGGCAAATGGTCTGAGATCCAGTATATTTAGGCTTTTTACATTTAAGGATGCTTGTTTCTTTCTGTAACTGTTGTTTTCCCTCATAGATTTTTCCTGTTTATTTTAAGCCCCTAGAGAGTATCTTAAACCTTCCCTCTTTACCACTCTTTATTTCTCTGATGATTCCTGTTCCCCAATCCAGTTGCTTGTCTCTCTTTCCTATTGTGAGTTAGAGGAAGACAATTTCTACAGAAGGGACAAATAGAAACAGTGGAGTTTCAGAGAAAACTACAGACTACTGCTGTAGTAGTGCTCCCTTTCGAAGCCTGAGGTCCAACCTGTGGAGAAAAATGACTCTTAGTCAGCCTGGAAAGATAAGGGTATGTAGGGAGATTTCTTGGGAACTGAAAGCCTGGATGGCCTTCTGAAAGAAAAGATCTTTAATAGTTACAGATGCTATTGGAATCAGGATGAGGGCGGAAGGGAAAGACCAGGTTATGTCCTCTATGAGGATCCTAATGACTAAAAACGGCAAATTAAACACGAAGACAAAAGACATACGTAAATAAATAAAGACGTTTATAATAACTCCAGCCTTAGTTCAGCCTTAGATGGCTCACGTTGAACTATGATGTCACAGGCAGGAACAGGGCCTGTAAATCTCTCTAACCTGCAGAGTTGTAAGCGCTGACCCTGGAAGTCTCTGACCACCAAAAGAGATAAGAAAGCCATAAATAAAAGTTTTTTGTTCTTTGAAATGTCACAAATTTATGCCTTTAAGTTAATCCTAGGACTTTACAATTTAATATTGCAAATTCACAAATCAGAACAAACTGAAATTCTTATTTGTACAAAATTAGAGAGGAATTTTTATTAGCTAAATGGGCTGATTCCCTCTCTGACAGAGAGCAAAAACTCAGAAAAAGAATTCCAGCAGCTGATAAAGACTTTTGCACTCTGTTACAGCAGGTCCACCCCATCCCCAAACAAATCAAACAATAGAAAGAGATAACAAATATTCTTCTGTGTACTGCCAGAAGGCACAAAGCTTCTGCCTCACACAGACCAGTTAATGAGCAGATAATTATTTCAAGACAGACAAATATCCATACTCACATTCTCTCAGTAGACTAGCCCAGATTGGAGCTGAGCAGATAAACGAAACAATGCCCAATTCCCCAAACGGGCTTGGGGCCACTCCTGGCACCCATGTCCCAAAACAGAATTGTCAACCAATGTCCACAGAATAAAACAGAGAAACACAAACACAGACAAACAAAGGGCCCCAAAGAACAGTCTTCCAACTCGGAGGAAGCAAAACTAAAAGCCAGACGATGGCCTCACACCGTCCAGCGGGAGCCACCCGCCTCGCCTCAGATTTGTGAGGGGATTCAACATCCCTCCAGACAGGAGGATCGAAACGTCTTCAGAGTCCTCTGGCCCGTGGTCCTCCACTTAGACTGCATCACGCACAACCAGAATACCAGAGATGAGCTCGCACAGGACAAAACACACAAACAGACACCTACTTCTTTCCTCTTTTTTTTTTTAAGCTCTCTCAGTGTGTGTGTATGTATGTGTGTGTGTGTGTGTGGTTACCAATAGGTTTATGAAAAAGAAAGTTTCAAGAGAGAATCCAAGATGGCTGCATAGGTAAACACCTACATTGCTGCCTCACACAACAATTTCAAAACTACAACTAACAGATAGAACGGACAGCATCCAGAACCACAGGAAAGCTGGCTGAGTGGAAATTCTACAATTAGAAGGAAAGAGAGGGGCTCACAGAGACCAAGAGGAGCTGCAAAAAGCTGAGGTATGGAGATGTGCGTGCGGAGAGAGCAGGTGCTGGAGTACTTGGCTGGCTTTCTCTGGCGGGAGGAAGAAAATTGCATTGAGCCCCTTATCCTACGCCATTGAACCCCGGGTCCAGGCAAGACTCATACGGGGGCAGTTTGGACTGTGAAAAGGGAGAAGTGCACGAAAATTTAGGGGAGTCATGAAAGGGCAGAAGTCTGGTGGCGTGCACAGCACTGTGCGCAGAGGACCGACTGCTGATTGTGCCGCTGGCTTCCATGAATGCGGGGGGAGACAGAGCCTCCCAACTGTGCCACTTCTAACGCCACTAAACCCCAGTTTTGGGCAAAACCCTGGGGACCCAGACTCACATGGTCCCAGAGCGCAGGAGACCCAGAAAGGCAGCGGTCTAGAGGCACTGTGCACATGCACACGGACCCCTCCAGTGATTACCCAGAGTCACATGAGACCCAGGAGCTGTGGAGGGCAGAGCTGACTGGAAGGCAAAGTGGTCTGTTAAGCCCTGATTGTCCACCCATCCTAAGCTCAACAGAGAGGCTTTTACAGTTTTGCAAGTCTTGTATCATAAGGCTGAATCCAACACAGAAGTTCTCCCAGCATAGTGAAAATGCGGAGACAAAGGAAGAGATCAGAAACAAAAGAAATGGAGGAAAACAAATGACTGGATATAGAGTTCAAAACCACGGTTACAAGGTTTCTCAAGAATATCCTAAAAAAGATGGATAAATTTAGCGAGACCTAAGAGGAGATGAAAAAGGACCAACTAGAGATGAAAAAGGACCAACTAGAAATTAAACATACACTGACTAAAGTAAAAAATATTATACAGAGACCTAACAGCAGACTAGAGGAAGGCAAGAATCAAGTCAAAGATTTGAAATATAAAGAATCAGAAAACACTCAACTGGAAAAGCAGAAGAAAAAAGAATCCAAAAATGTGAAGATAATGTAAGGAGCCTCTGGAACAACTTCAAGTGTACCAACATTAGAATTATGGGGGTGCCAGAAGAAGAGAGGGAGCAAGATACTGAAAACCTATTTAAAGAAATAATGACTGAAAACTTTCCACACCTATTGAAAAAAATAGACTCACAAGTCCAGGAAGCACACAGAACCCCAAACAAAAGGAATCCAAAGAGGACCACACCAAGACACATCATAATTAAAATACCAAGAGCAAAAGACAAAGAGAGAATATTGAAAGAGAAAAACAGTTAATTACCTACAAGGGAGCACCCATACGATTGTCAGCTGATTTCTCAACAGAAACTATGCAGGCCAGATGGGAGTGGCAAGAAATATGCAACGTGATGAATAGCAAGAACCTACAACCAAGAATACTCTATCCAGCAAAGCTATCATTCAGAATTGAAGGGCAGATAAAGAGCTTCACAGATAAGAAAAAGCTAAAGGAGTTCATCAACTCCAAACCAGCATTATATGAAATGCTGAAAGAGGTACTCTTTAAGAAGAGGAAGAAGGAAAAAGGTAAAAGACAAAAAATTATGAACAAC